>JACCGJ010015018.1:0-13288 GCA_013407085.1 Atriophallophorus winterbourni | reverse complement strand
AAACAATGAGATGTACAAAGCGAGAAGGGGGGTACAATTCGGGTAGAAACAGTGAGAGGGGAACAATGGGTATTTTTTGTCCATTTACACACATCATTTTCGAAATTTTTTGTTGAATTTTTTGATAAAGTTTTTTGAACAGCAGAGAATGTCAGGGAGTAATAGAGATGATGCACTCTTTTCATTGATGTCGGTTCATTGCCATCGCTGCCAATGTGTCGAGCCATACACTCTCCCCTTCTCTTGCACCCCATCCAGGCAAGCGCGCCCGTCCAACCCTTGCTAGACCAGAAGTGAGCCTTTTCAAGCCACTCTTCCATGTTAGTGGCTGACCGCCAGCCACTTTTTTCCAGTCTGTACCAGCTGACGCATGAAGCGCTCGGCGTGGTAAACGTTCCGGTTTCATGCACAGGACGTGCCGCAACCAGCGGAGGCGACGTCGGTTAATGGCAGTCTGAACGCTAGTCCTGTTGCTTCCTAAGACGCGGCGCCTGACCTCAGAATTGCAAACGTGGTGTTTCCACCGTAAGTGAGCAATCCCACGCAAACAACGTTGGTAAAACCCTCAAGCCTCCTAACGTCTGAGCTAAATGCCCAACATTCACTCCCGTATAGCAATACTGTCCTTAACGAGGTGGAATATATCCGTCCTTTAATTCCCAAGCTAAAATCACGTCTCTTCCAGAGGCACTTAAGTTTAGAGAATGCCAGTCTGGCCTTAGCAATTCTGGACGTGATTTCCTTCTCTATCCGACCCCCAGCAACCCCCAGACTTCCTAGGTATTTGAACTGCTCAACATGATCGAGAATCAGATCATTTATGGCAAAATTTGGCAGTTCACTACAGCAGTCCTGAAGGAGCACTTTACTCTTGCTTGGAGAGAAGAACAGCCCGTACTTAGATGCCTCCATTGCCATCATATCCAAAGCTTGTTGGATAGATGTTGGGTCTTCGCCCAATAAGGCAATATCATCAGCATAGTCCAGGTCCATAATCCGCTCACCTGGAAGGAGCTCAACGCCACCCGTGGAGAAACTACTGAGAGCACTCCGGAGGACGTCCGCGATGGCGAAATTGAACAAGAACGGGGAGATTGGACAGCCTTGTCTTACACCCGTTGTGGTGCTGAATGGCATTGAAAGGCTATCGTACACCCTTACCGTCCCTATCGAGTGTGCGTATAAGTCCTTTAGGATAGCGACGTACTTCGATGGGATTCCATTGCGAAGTAAGCAGTTCCATAGGGCGGATCTGTCAACCGAGTCAAAGGCGGCTCTGATATCCAGAAACACCACAATGGTAGGTCGCTGATACAGGTGACGATGTTCTAGCAACTGTCGCAGAACGAAGATCTGGTCTACACATCCGCGCCCTGGTCGGAAGCCAGCTTGCTCTTCGCGAGAAGTGCCCTCACGAATCGGGGTAAGTCTGCGAAGGAGGATGGCGACCAGTATCTTAGCTACCACTGGAATAAGCGAAATTCCGCGATAGTTGCAGCAATCGTTCCGCGCTCCTTTTTTATGGACTGGTATTACTAGCGATTCACCCCAGGAGGCGGGTACCCTCTCATCCACCCAAACCTTTGAGAACAGCTCGCGCAGTTCTGCTACGACTGCCTCGCCTCCTTCCTTGAAGAATACCGGGTGGAGCTCGTCGGGGCCCGGCGCCTTGTGTCGCTTTAGTAGTTGGATCTCTCTTCGTATTTCTTCGACACTGGGCGGGGCTAGCGACACGGACCACTGCAAAGTGGATTGAGGGATGTCGGCGGTGTGTGAGGGACGTTGCTGATTATACTGCTAAAAGAAATATTCTCTCCATCTTTCTAAACGTCTGTGAAGCCTCGTTGTGCGCGAGCCGTCAGCCTCGATGATGGTTTCACTCAGACCTTGCGGCCTAGGGCCACAGACACGAATCAATTGGTAAAGTCTCCTCATGTTGCTCATGGCTGACGCTCTTTCCATCTCCGAGGCGCGTTCTTTCCACCAAGACTCACGGTCATGTCTCAAACTATCTTTGATTAGGAGTCTAAGACACTTCCGATCGTCCTCATACTCTAAGCCACTCGGTATGGCACGGCGCTGTTCGAGTAGCATGAAGGACTCAGCAGAGACCCAGCGGTATGACGGTTGACGAGTGACTTTGCAGCATTTCGTAGCGAAGTCGTAGAGTGCTTGCTTAAAGTAGTGCCAATGACGATCCAGCTCGACCGGCCGATCTTTGGAAAAGGAAACTGATAGAGTATCCCTAAATCTGGCTTTTGTCTTAGGCAGCGATAAAGCGTTTGTGTCTAGTTTGGGACGCTTTTGTTTGGGCTTGCCTCCGAATTTAAGGTTGATTGTTGCGCAAACTAAAGCGTGGTCAGAATCTACACTGGTGCTCCAGTATGATCTGTAGTTTTTCACACTACCTCGCCACCTGTAGCTTATCGTGATGTGGTCAAGCTGCGCCCAAGTACGTTGTGATAGAGATCGCCAGGTAGCTAGTTGGCGCTTGGAATGTCTAAAAATTTGTGGAGACGAGAAAGGGGCGGTGGTCGTCACAGAAGGACAACAATCTCTCTCCATTGTCTGTACGGTCATCTGACATTCCATACTTCCCTCCAAGGAAGCGCTCGGAGTGCGCTATACATCCAACTCGGGCATTGAGATCGCCGGCAAGCACTACTATATCGCCTCTGCGTGCTTTCGTTAAGAGAGAACGAAGTTCTTCGTCGAATTCGTCCTTCACCTCATCTGCCCCACAATTCGTGGGTGCGTAAGCCGAGATCACGAATAAGTTACGTCTCTCGTCGCTATGCTTGTTTACTCTGCTGTAACCCTGAAATCTCGCTGCGCACAGTCTGCTATTAACGGTATCCAATCTATGAGGGAGGTTTCCGCTTTCTGGCTTAGAATAATCCCAACACCTGCTAGGCCGGCTGAGGAAGCAACGGGATCACTGGACACACGTAAGTAGAACCTACTCCCACGAGGCATAGGAGAAGTCAGTTGCAATACCGAATCCGTGTCGCGTAGACGGGTTTACGATAGGCAACATATGTCGATACCTAGTGTCTCTAGTGAGCGGGCTAGTCCAAGCTGTTGTTCTGGTTGTTGCAGGGTGCGGACATTGAACGATGCAAGCCTAATAGGGGCGCGCGGTCAGAGGAGAGCGTTGGGTATCGACACCTGTCTAAGGACAGTTGGCTGCGACGGGATGCGTCCAGCATTTATGGTCCGAAGTGCATCAGGGAGAGAGGGGGAGGGGATGATGTGTGCTTGCAAAGTGGGTTCTGGAGAATAGCTTTCGAAGGTAGGATTCGTAGTGATAGCATGCGGCGTTGTCATCATCGTCATAGTTGAACGTAGGCATGATACTACCCGATTGCCTACACCGAAGTAGTGGAGATTTCGTTTATGGGGTCCCACCCCGAGCCTTTAGCGCGATGGCTTTACCCACAAGGCAGTGGAGTGAGAGAGGTTTGCACCTATCGGTGGCCGGTGACCGACGAAGCGGTTCATACGCCCTTTTCTGGGAATTTCCAGTTCGGAGCCCGATAACCCCGTTGATAGGTTGGTGACATCAGTTTTTGCCTGTGCGCCATACAATGTCCTTAAAAGGACAAGGGGCAGTGACTTTTGAAGCGGCGAGTCACATCCGCCGCGTCGTGGTGTCATCATTGGATTTTTGTGGCTTTTTATAGGGAGAACGCTTGCCAGGCGAAAACCCACCACACCCTCAGACACCACCGCCGAAACTTTCGCTGAGCTCGGAGAACCGAACCCACCCAGCTGGCACCAACGTGGAGGTATTTCGGCAGGCCAGCCGAAAGCTAACCGTTATTTCATCGTCATCAATTTTTACCGACATTAAGCGTGCTGCAAATTCATATGCGTTATTGATGAACGAGTCTGTATAACTGACTAAAAGTTTAAACAAATAAACTAGATGTCTAGGTAACTCGTGCGCCAGTGCTCGGATACCGTCGACAATAAGTTATCCACGAATGCCTTCTTTATTTATTTTAAGTAGGACGTAGAACCTTTTAGTTAGCGTAGACTTGGAATATAGGTTATACCACAAGCCCGTTCCCAAACTCTACTTAACTCTAATTAAGTACATAGAGATTACTATTTTGCAGTTATTCATTACATTTTTCATTTCGCCATTATATATCCGTTCTTAACGGCCGTCGTATGGGTGTACCCCAACCTTGTCTAAATAATCGCTTTTGATCAAATTTACCGCTACTTTACTTTTGTCAGCCTTAGTAATGGCTATATTTGTATCTTGTTTCAGCGTAAGGAGTGCTTGTCATTCGTGTGAATCAAGGTTTGCATTGCCTTGTTTTTGATGACACCAGCGATACAGTTTTGTTACCGCGTGTTATTGTTTATTGGTAAGTGCATTTAATGATTTTATAATACAGGGGATATGATCCTCAGCCTTTAGAAAGTTCTTGCTTTTGCAGAAATTCCATCCTTTCTCCAACAATCTTTGTTTAGCATTAGAAAGTTGACGATTAGAATAGCTGAACAGCTACTCACACAGGATATTATTCTTTACACTTGTTCCATTGCTAGAATAGAACCAGATCAATATCTATGTGAGAGGCCAAAGAGTTACACAAAGCAATCACGCTTATTTCGGCACGTATCGCATGATACTGATTTTTTGTATTTGAATGTTTTTCACCATCTTGCCGCACAATAAAATGCCAGTTTAGGTAGCATTTTGCACAAAAACAACTAGAACAATGGTTTTTACAATCACAACATTATTGCGTGCAGATTTGCACCTCGCTATTCTGCAAACCAGAGTTCCTCACACGTTCACTTGAAAAATCCACATCCATCTCCGTTAACGCTGTTTGGTGCGTTCAGCACCAGAACGTTTTTAGCTAATCACACAGGATATTATTCTTTACTCTTGTTCCATTGCTAGAATAGAACCAGATCAATATCTATGTGAGAGGCCAAAGAGTTACACAAAGCAATCACGCTTATTTCGGCACGTATCGCATGATACTGATCTTTTGTATTGGAATGTTATTCACCATCTTGCCGCACAATAAAATGCCAGTTTAGGTAGCATTCTGCACAAAAACAACTAGAACAATGGTTTTTTACAATCACAACATTATTGCGTGCAGATTTGCACCTCGCTATTCAGCAAACCAGAGTTCCTCACACGTTCACTTGAAAAATCCACATCCATCTCCGTTAACGCTGTTTGGTGCGTTCAGCACCAGAACGTTTTTAGAGCCACCAGTGAAACATTTCAATAAAACGTTGGGAAAACCTTTGGGAACTCACAACTGATTGTGTAATCTTAGAGGCTGAAACAGAGGCGTACTGCATATTCACGCTACATCTTTCATCTCGCATCAATCCATTCATCCATCCATTTTTCATCTGCATTTGCACAACTAGCAATTCCAAAAGCATTCCAAATGGAGATTTCGCTGTAATTGTTTTAGTCGCCTCTATCTCCCTTATTCTTCAATAGCGTGATAATATTTGTGCCTCACATCTCTTGTGGGACACACTCCTCCTGCCAGCACTGAAGAAGCAAATGGTGAAGAGGTTGTAATTATGCTGATCTACAGCATTTGATGAGCTCGGGTGGTATCCCGTCGTCAACAGTGTCCAACCAGATTAAAGATTCAAGATTCAAGATTTATGATTCAAATAGCAATTAAATTTACAATGGAACAGTGGAACTATAGTTACAAAGGTATATATATGTAAAACTAAAATAAAAATCAATGGGACCATGATAGTTTATCAATATTTGGGGGCACAATTCGGATTTGCTCTCATATAATTGTCAAGTTTTGATTTGAATGTAGATAAACTGTTTGAGCTTACCAGATCGGAAGGTACGGAATTCCAAACAAAGCACTCACGCACCGGATAAAAATACCTGCAGCAGTTTCGTTTAGATTGTGGAATGGAAAAATAAGTCCAGGGGGTAGGAAACAGTAGTGAGTATTTTGTATTCAACGAAGAGATCACCTCGCATTGTCATTTGTACAAATTTCCTCAGCTCAAGTCGTCTATGTCGCCAAGCGAATGGCATTTTTTCTAGTCCAATGACAAGCTTAGTAGCTCTTCGGTATATGCGATCCAGGGGTAAGATGTCCTTTTGGAGCCATGGTGTCCAGGATTGTGCAACATAGTCTAGAACCGGGTGTATATATGTGTTCATCATGAGAGGAAAACAGCCTGGGGAAAAACGTCCAAATATCCGCCGTAACATGCCGAGCAGCCGTGACGCGCTTTTGTAAAAGGCTTCACATTGTAGACCATTTTTCAAACTACCGCAAATGTAGACACCCTGATCTTTTTCTTCAGTGTACCTCAGGTTTATGTCGCCGAGGTTATATTGATAGGAGAGGCCAAGGTCATATTTAATGAGAGTTTATTTTCGGATGACCAGATGTACAAAGCATCCAAATCGTTTTGCAGCAAAATACAATCATCAACATTGCTGATTCGCCTCCAAAGTTTTATATCGTCAGCAAACAATACCATCTTACTGTCATTAGTTATTGGTTTATCGTTCACATAGACCAGGAACAGTAATAGTCCAAGCACTGAGCCTTGTGTAACACCACTTGTGACAGAATTTCTTCGACAATAGGTGGTCCACACGAACTCTGATGTGTCTGCTGCTGAGTTAATCACTTAACAATACCGTGATTCTTTAGTTTGTTTGAGAGTAAATTATGATCTACTCTGTAGAAAGCATTAGAAATGTCCAAGTAGCACGTTTGAATACACACACCCCTCATCTACAACCCTCGCCCAATCGTCTAAGCTTGTCAGCAAATTTGTTAGACAAGAGAGATTTCCCCTTTCGCTAAGCGCTCGATTGCCCTATTGAGCTCATCAAGAGTATCGCTAGTATCTAGATGTTCAATGGCTGGCAAACACTCAACATTTTCAAGTACATGAAATAAAACTCTACTGACCCTAGACGAAGAGAGGAGATGTGCTCTACTAATATTTCCATCTGCCGAGTTTTATCAACAATCTGGTTAATAAATACAGACGTAATGGGTGCCGTTTGAAGTTTGTTTGAAACAATGTCTTTCTTAATCCCATCATTTATACCGTAAAAATTTCCAGTATCTGCAGCATTTGGTATACAATAATCATTTGTACATCTTCTTGCAGTCTGTTGGACCTTATTCGTAGCTCTTCATTGAAGTTGTAAGTTTTCATCTGTTGACATAACATTGAACCTCAAAAATGCTTACCGTTTCTCATTCAGCACATTACTCATCTCTCAAATTTTTGCTTTGCACCAGTCGCTTGGTCGAGCTTCCTTCTGACCGTGCGTGGAAAGTGCAACTTGGCATATGCAGCTTTACATCGATTTCCAGATTTCTCAAGCCGATTCGTTTGGGGTTGTCTTGTTGAACTCGGGTGAGAAGGCTTTGCAGATAGCTTAGGTTCGCGCAGGCGAGTGACGTCTTTCTTTTTCTTAGCAGACAATTTGGTGCGGTGAAATCTCGTATGGGAAAGCTTCCGTTTCGCACAAATAAGCGAATGGTTATTGTCGCAGTCTGCGCTTTGATATGATCTGGTGAGGAGTACGCTCACTATATTATAGCGCCTAACCAGAATCTGATCAATCTTAGGCAAATGTTTAGAGCGAGGATGTTTCCAAGCAACAGTTGGTCCTGTTTGAATAAACGTGTTACTAATAAAAAGTCTGAACTTGACAACCTTGCCTATATGTCAAATTGGGCTGGCATTAATTTAAGTTTCGTGAACTCCTAGCGCGATCTTAGTACGACAGCTTCCATGCGGCCTTCACTGTCATGCGTCATGTCAGGATTTTCGCATCACGCAACTTGATAAAATACAAGAATAGGCAAATACCCCTTTGAGTATGCTTACTGCAAGTCCGAAGCCTAACTACCTACTGTGATATCGTATTGTACCGACTGTAAAAAGGTCACTCTAGGTTACTGTTCTACCAAGCTATGCTTTTTGTGCAATATATTCACTGCGATGTGGCATTTTTGAATTTTTACCCACTACAGCGTTCACTCATCCCTATTCGTGAATCGAATCTCCGTGCATTATTTCTCGTTCTCGTTGCTAGTATTTTCTGTTACCTTTAATAATTCTAACCTTTTAGTTTTGTACTTAATTTGAGCTTCGAGGGAACATTGAATCCCATGGTAAATGCAACGCATTTAAACCCAACGCTACATTACGTACCTCACAAGAGGCTTCGATACGTAAAGAGAATTTGTTTAATAGATCATCAAAATGTGTCTCCTCGCTATCTCTCTCTGATTGAGAAACCATTCTATAATTTACCGTTCGGTCAGTGACACCGAATTTATTGGAAACGTCTTGCGCATCACGGCATCAATCAGCTCTATAACTACAAAGAAATTTCGATCTCCAATGTATTTCCAGCCTCGACCGTTTACAAGGTTAACAGCGAAACCCGTTCCTAATGATATGATTATTTTTACCAATCCTCAAGCTGTCAGAACATTTTGCACTGATAACGTTTTATAAATTTCATGAATTTCATGTTTCAAACCTACGTTTACTCATGAGTAACAAGTTATCGGCATAATTGTTTAAATTATCCTGGACACGGTGCCACGAATTAAGCTAAACGTGGACAATCAATGTTATGGAACGAGGATGTTTCCAAGAGACTTTATGTAGTGGCTTTGCTAGAAAATTATGTTACAGACGGAAATTTTGAACTATGTGCATCTTTCAAAAAGGTGTTTTCATATTTCATTTATTCTACCAACTGTAAACCTTGCTAGACAATTTGGCCAAGACTCGTAATCTGCACTCTCACAAACATTCACTCAATTAGTGCATACACTTTTCATTAGCATGGTTTTGGTGACTGTTGTGAGATTATCTCACATAACAGCATGTGCGAGACTGCATTGAGGGTTTTATGTCCAAAACCATCAATGTCACCAGCGGCCTGCATCAAGTTTCAGTGCCCAGGTCTATAATTTTCTTGTTATACATGATGTTTCCCAAGTATCACCATGTGAAATGGTACGTTTTGCTAATGCCAGAAAAATAATGAAAGAAATCTGAGTCACTGAATATTGTTCAATACTGAAACAGGATTTGAATGCTCAGTATCTCTGGTCGCAAATAGATCTGATGCCTTTCAACAAACGTAAATGTAAAATGTTGCAACTTGGCCGGCAATACGAGTACACATAATCTTAAACATAAACACCTCACTTGAAGAACAACTAAGAAGGATCTTGATATCTGGATTACTAATAATCTGAACCCAACTCCGCCAAGACGGTCCCAAGCCCGTCTGAGAAAGGAGGAGGGTTGGGCTTATGGCTAGCAACCCTATCCCGTAAAACCTACATTGCTACGGAAACGATGACAACAGATCCGTGGTTCGGTCACGTCTGCAGGATGGATCCCAGTTCGCATACGAAGGTAGCCATGCACTGGCATCCGCAAGGTTAACGAAAAAGGGGACGGCCCGAGGAAACTTGGCGCAGAACTTTGGAACGCGAACTACATGCACAAGGATTCACGGTGCAGACGGCAAAGGAAGCAGCAACAGACCGGAACCACTGGCGTGAAGTTGTCTTCGCCTCATGTGCCACCCGGCACGGAGAGGACTGAATGAATGAATGAATGAACCCAAATAGCCATTGTCATAAAGTCCTCAACAGGGCATGTGGTATCTTGGGAATGCTGAGGAGAATAATGGGATGGTTCTCCGCGCATTACCGAATTAATTAATGAATTACTTATTCATATCCATCCAACGATACAGTACATGATTCCACCGTGGCTGTGAAAAGCCATTGGATTACTAGATAGAAGTTCTTGGACGTGGTATTAAAAATCCCTATTTGTGGATGCTTTTAATATACCGCGGTCTGCCAACTATAACGGTCAAGGACCTAGTCCTTTAAAGCTCACCGTCTTAACGACAAAATTACCGATGGCATAAATTTTCAATGGTAAGCTAATAGCAGAAACCTCACCCATAAAATCCAGTTGAGCTTGACCAGGAGAATACTTGGAAGCAAGCAATCGGATAGGACAAACTCACGAACGCCTAGTGATGCGGTTCAAACTAAATAGATCCAAACCTGGTATTTTTCCGTCTAGATTGGTGAACAAATTACAAAGACCGTGCCGGAAACCGCAAATGCTCTCGCGATTAATTGCTGTTCAGGTGTTCGTGACAACGTTTCAGCGGAAGGTCATGAGTATTCATACGACTCAGCAATCGAAACATTCTGAGAAATTTTGATAATTCCAGAAACGCGGAAATACCTCATTACTTTACGTCACAAGTTCCCACAATGATTGCTGTCGCCATTTTTTATTTGTATTCCTGACACCAACATGTGGTGGACTCTCCTTGCCTGGCTGCGTGAGCCATACATTTGTTATTCTCCATTACTTCTATAATATTATCATTTTCAGATTTTTATTCATATCGTAATCCTGTGATGTTGTAAATTATTAAAATTTTAAAACTAAATCATTGAATTCTTAAATGCTTGAATGCTTGGAACATCTTGCCCGAAGCAATCACACTCTCGGAATCTGTTGAGGTTTTCGCTCCTAAACTGGATGAGTATATGGCGAAATATGCGGTGTGACAGTCCCTATTGATTTTCGAGAGATTTTGTTAATTTACTTCATATACCTGTCATCCTATGGTTATAATTACGCGTACTGCTCTTCCCACTACAAAACCTACTGAGTTCTTAGTTCTGAGGCATTCGCCGTATCTGTACTTAAACTTAGCTCGTGTAAAATATTTGCTGTGAAATATTGAGCCTAATTTTCCAAATAGTATATTGGAACGCTTTTCGAATAAATGTGAATACGATTGAAAACATCAATGAGCATTGGTAAATTCACGAGCGTACTGGTAAAGTAACACAAACTAAACTCAAATGCCGGTAAAATAATTATTTCGTGTTTAGTGCTTGTTCTACAAACATTTGCTGTTCAATTACTAATAAGAATGCTTTTTCAGAACAGCTACTCACACAGGATATTATTCTTTACTCTTGTTCCATTGCAAGAATAGAACCAGCTTAATATCTATGTCAGAAGCCAAAGACTTACACAAAGCAATCACGCTTATTTCCGCACGTATCGCATGATACTGACATTTTGCATTGGAATGTTATTCACCATCTTGCCGCACAATAAAATGTAGCATTTTGCACAAAAACAACGAGAACAATGGTTTTTGCAATCATAGATTTATTCATAGATTTATTCATAGATTATATGCAGGTAAAAAGCTATGCTTTACAAGACCCACAAAAATGTACATCGGGTCGGATGGTAAAAAATATCAAAATATTGTTAGATTATTGTCAAACACAAAAAAACATACTTTTCCATGTGGATATCTAGTGATTTTTTGAAAACTTCAACAGTTCCAGATTGTACCACATGAGTAGGTAAACTGTTCCACAGTTGTACATTGCGAACGGAAAATGCATATTTGCGGCAGTTCAACCTGCTATGCTGTTGGTAAAGTTTTAATTGGTGACCTCGCAGATGTGTGTTATGGGAAAGATGAATTAAATGACCGCAAGGATGATTTGTTTGATTAAGCACTGTCCAAATGAATATAAGTGCTCCTCGTTTCCGTCTGTATTCAGCCGAATGCAAATTCAATAATTTAAGTCGCGTTTCGTATGGATAATTTGATAGTCCCAGGACGAGTTTTGTCGCTCTGCGCTGTGGAGTTTCTAATAGCAGAATATCTTTTTTCAACCAAGGATCCCATGCCGGGATAGCATATTCAACATGAGGACGGATGTACGTTGAAATCAAATTGCAGGCAATATTGGGGTCAAACGAACCTAGGACTCTTTTAAGGAGACCCAAGTTGTTTTCCGCTTTGCAAGCAGCCAGTCGACATTGCATTGAGTTTCCTAAGTCTGATTGGATAATCACACCTAAATCTTTTTCGGAGGAGGCGGGTTTAATAACAGTGCGACCAAGATAATATTCTTTGCTCGACTTGCTGTTGAGAGACAATAGGCTGCATTTCGAAGCATTCAGGGGCATTTCGTTGTCTATTGACCAAGTGTGAATCATATCGAGATCCCGTTGCAGGTTCTGTGTGTCGTCTGTGGAGTCGATCTTGCGCCAAAGCTTTGCGTCATCAGCGAAAATAAGCACGGACGACTGTAATACAGTAGGCAAGTCGTTTATATATATTAAAAACAAAAGCGGTCCGAGGACTGATTCTTGTGGGACACCACGGGCAACTTTAATCGACTCGGATAGTTCGTTTTTGACTCTCACGTACATCTCACGAGATATCAACCATTCTTTAATCCATGCATGGAGTTTACCCTGTACGCCGTAGGTGAGTAGTTTCGACGAAAGTATTTCGTGATTCACACGATCGAAGGCTTTTGAGAAATCGATATAAATTACGTCCACGGAGTGGCCGGCATCCAGTAGCTCAGACCAAGATTATTTTGCTAATAGCAAGTTTGTCAGACAGGATCGTTTTTTCCTGAATCCATGCTGTGCCTCGGAGATTAAATTATTAATCTGAAAGTGATTCCGTAAGGCATCAGCTATTATGGACTCCATTACTTTGGATAGCACTGGTAATAACGCTATCGGGCGATAGTTTAAAGGATCATTTCTTTTACCACACTTGTAGATGGGACTAATCTGGGCAGTTTTCCAAGTTTCTGGTACAAAGCTCTGCTCGAACATTGTCGTGAATACGTAAGATGTCGGTATTGCCAACTCGGAAGATAGATTGTGCAAAATGTTTGCGTGTATATTGTCTATACGGGGTGAGCCTGTTCTCTTCATCGTCATTAATTTTGTTTGAACAACGTTGGGGGGAAACTCCACCCCCTGAAGAATTGGCAGGCTGCAGCTGTCAGAGTTTAAGGGCTGTCTATGGGTCGACACTTGTGAGATAACTGATGCAAATTGTTGTCGGAAAACGTTAGCGCAATCTTTAAATGACGTCACTATTCCAGTACCAGAGACCAGTGGTGGTATTCCCATTTTAACATTCCGGACGTCGTTGACGTGTCTATACAATGCTTTGGGATTTATAATGAATTTTTCGACAAGACTGATTTGGTAATCTTTTCTGTCTTTTCGAATGAGGCAGACATACTTATTTCGCAATAACGTGTAGTAGCACCAAGTTATCCCAGAAGGATCGTCCAAGTATTTGTACCAGGCATTGTCACGTTTACACATCCATTTCCGAGTACTGCTTTGAATGCTTTTTCGGACGCTGTTTGCTGGATAT
>JACCGJ010015017.1:0-13388 GCA_013407085.1 Atriophallophorus winterbourni | reverse complement strand
ATAACAATTGTAGGTGCATGGTGTTAAGATGTATAGTTTTTTTCGATTCACGTGTTTAGGGTCAAAAAGGCATCAAGGCATCTCTTGAAAGTTTGCTGGTTTGGTGAGTTTACAACATTATCTGGCAGATTGTTCCAAGTAAAACAAGCTTGCACGGCAAAAAAATGTCGTCTGCAGTTGAGTCTCGAGTGAGGGACAGTTAGAGTAAATGTGTGAGCTCTTGTATTATGCGAGCTCCGTAGATTCAATAAGCATTGTAGAGGTTGATTTTCGGTATTCAAAATATTATAAACCAGAATCAAATCCCCTCGGAGACGACGACGTGGATAATCAAATAAATTTAGCGTTTTGATTCGCTCATTGTAGGGTTTCCGGCTGAGTCCAGTGACAAGTTTGGTAGTTCGATGTTATATTCGTTGCAAAGCCGCAACATCTTTTTTAAGCCATGGCGACCATGTTTGGATTGCATTTTCCATTGTGGGTCTAATGTACGTATTTATAATGCAGGACATTGTCTGTTTTTGAGTACCTACAGAAAATTCTCTTTTGAAGTGTCAATTTCTGTTATGTTTTGCGATAGACGTAGTTGCAGTGGCTCGACATCCCTAGGGTGTTGCTTATTAACACACTCAAGTCCTTTTGTTCCATGGTCCACGAGAGGCTGTGTTCCAAAAAAATACTAGTACTCCACATATTTGCCAATGTTTAACATGTTACACTTTTAGAAATTGAAAAATCTGCGATTTGTTAGGGACCAAGCCTGGAGGTTGTCCAGATCCTTCTGGAGCAGTTCGCAGTCTTCCGACTTACTTATCTTCGACCACACTTTTATATCGTCCACGAACAGTACAATCTTGCATTTGATGAGAGCCGGTATGTCATTAGCATAAAGCGCGAAGAGGATTGGTCCGAGGACGGATCCCTTAGGCACTCCACTTGTCACGGCTACCGAATTCCATAGAGCACCGTCCACAGAGACTTGAACGAGCCGATCAGTCAGGTAATTTTCTAACCATGCTAACAGACTGCCAGTGATACTACAACGTTCCAGCTTCTTCAAGAGAATACTGTGGTTTACACGGTCAAATGTTTTCGACATATTGAGGTAACATAAATGGATAGTATCCCCAGCATCTACTGCTCAAGTCGAGTCATCAAGGGTAAGGATAAGGTTAATAAGGCAGGAGTATCCCCTTCTATAACCGTGTTGCGCTCCCGAAAATAGCTTATTTTCCTCAAGGTATTTGCTCAGTTTGGTTGCCACGATCCTTTCGAGTACCTTGGATACGGCGGACAACAAAGTAACAGGTCTGTAATTTGCGGGCTCCTAACGCACCCCGCCTTTGAAAATCGTGGAGATTATACCAGATTTGCCATTCTTCCAATCACAGGGAACGAAACTTTGGGTTAAAGATAGGTTAAACAAGTATGTGAGAGGCGTACACAAAGTATAAGCACAGTTTTTAAGAATCATCGGGGTAATTTCGTCAGCTCCGGAAGATTTTCTCGTGTTGAGATTTAGCGATGTGCGGAGGATACTCTTTGAGATAATAGTTATGTGTTGTAAAACATTTTCGGGTGAGATGACGATAGTTAAGGGACATGTAACGGTGTTTCATGGGCTGAAGACAGTGGAGACGTAAAGGGCTAGAACTTCGGCAGATTGCAATGCTGTGGTTGTTGTTCCATCACGTGTCTTTAGAGCGGCAACTCCTAGTTTCACCCTTGACCGGTTATTTATGATCTGGTAGAGAATTTTGGGGTTTGATTCCATTTTGTTGAGTAAATGATTTTGATAATTCAGTTTGTCATCAACAACAAGTTAGTTTACCTTATTTCTCAGCAAACGGAATGTTTAGCAACTCTGAACAGTGGTATCATGTCGATGAGCTCGCCATGCAGCATTTCGCAAGGTCAACCATGTTCGTGTTCGGCTTCTCAGCTTAAATGTATATCTACTTTTTGCAACTTTGGAACAAGATGAGAGTGCATTTCAACGGCAAATTTAAGTTCGGTTATCATCCACTGCCACTGATCGTGCACGTTGTCGGACTTGAGACCAGGGTCTGTGGCGTTCATAAGAGTATATTTAAGTTGTGGAAAGTCAATTTTTCTAATCACCTTGTTGATGTCACATGTTCTGATTGCCTGGCAAATATAGTCAAACGTAATAACTAAGTGGTCACTGAGTCCTATTGAGCTTCATAAGTGAGACTTCCAATCACGTGCTCTTCATTTGTCAGTATTAGGTCCAAGATAGCCGGCATACCATTACCACGAAATCGGGTATTGTTGAAAATATGATTGTAGAGTGGAATTTCTTCCAGCAACTGTTGAAAAAGAACATTTAATGAATTTTCTGGATGAACTGAATTTTCCGCGGTATCTGGTAGCCGCTAAGCGTATATTTGCAAGTAATGCTGAATTGTAGGCTTCGTCGACTGAGGGCGAACGGTAAATTACACCCACTATGCATTATTCCCCTGCTGTTACATTTAACGAACACCATAATGTGTCTCGCAGTTGTAAATCGTCATCACTGATCTCTTGGTAGAGCAGTCTCCGAATGTGGTAAAGCGCAACACCGCCTCCTCGAGTCAGGCGATCGCGACAAAGTAGAGACATACCTTCAACGGCAACTTCATTGTCTGTTAAAGTTGGATGGAATCATGTCTCACTTACAGCAATCACATCTGGCGAGTGTGTGGTAGTCAGTTCAGTCAATTCGTGTAGTTTGTTTGTCAAGCATTAGACATTCGTATACAAAAACTTGACAGTCGATGTTGACAGCAAAGAAGGTTCATTTGAGCAGGTAATTTGAGTACGTCTCAAAGATGGTGGGTAAATTACATCACCGACTCCGATAGAGTCGGTCGACTTCCGTTTTTTGGAGCAGGAGTCCCGGCATCACTGTGCTGAATACCGACAGGTCCGGTAACCTCCACGATAGAGTCGGTTTTCAGGTATTTACTGATAATTTTGATCTCTCGTGGAAATTTGTATCGATACTGGTTCCAATTGTTAAGCACGGTGTTCACCATAGTGGTGGTCAAAAGTGTCAGTATAAGGGGTCGTGGACCATTACCTTCGTAATTCGATGACTTCGGGATTCGGAACGTATCGATAACCGCTAAATTGGTGGTTTGGATAGCATTACTAATAAATCTCTACTGTTGTAGGTCGTGGTTGGATTTACACTGTATCTGAGCCGGTGGCATCTTATGGGACATTGAAGAGAATAAGTGCGCGCTTATTACCATAGTTTGTTTGCTTTTGGTTACCTTCCGGTGGCGATTTTGCCCGCTCCAACCAGGGCACTTCGACAAATACACGAGATTTATTTTATATGCCGTCCCGTAGCAAAAATGTTGACAGAAGTACATCTATATCCTTCTCATTTTGCATTACTACCTTGAGCAACCGCGGCTTATCTTGGTGTAGCGCTTTGGGAGGACGATTCAAACGAATCAACGAACTCGGGTGGATCGCTTTGAGGTTCATGCGAGTGCACAGTTTCAACCATTCAGCCAAATCGATCTGGTGTATATTCGACAATAACGTCTTAGTCAACCTTGGCAAGTTGGTGCAGATAACACTGAGAGAAATAACTTTCGAGGCAACTTTCGCTAATGGGGCATTCGATGTGAATGGTTTTAGTTTAAAGACGTTTTAACACTCTCCTTGGTGCTTGTTGCAACAACCCAACCTTTTCCAGAGATTGGTTTGCTGGTGGTAAAGTTGAGCGTATTCGTTTGTTCAGTTTACATGTTTTAGGCTTGATAGTGGCTCTGCAGCATTTTTCACTCGTGCAAGCCCCTATTCCAGTTGCTACAGTCTACTCTCTATCGTATTAGACACTTTTCCAACAGATGAATGTATACTCTTGCGTTGGCCATTCATATTTGAATTTCTACAGGTATGGCAGAAATAACAAATAGATGGATAGTCATTATCGCTCACTAGCCTCACACACTCATCAGTTAAAGTCTTATCACATGACACGTTTTGGTGGAATCCACAGAAAGCACATTCAACCGAAACATTATCAAAACTTACTGGAGCTAAACACGTGATGCAGAGGTCACGACCATTCCGGGTCGCCGTCACGTGAATACTTCTCAAGGTCACTGCTGGATCGATATTTTACGGGGTCCGGACAATGTATCTCGTTACACGTTCGCACATGTTTGTGGGTTGCATAGGGCTTGTCGGTTGATCGATAATGGGTGTTTTAGCCGTTAAGGGATTTGACTGTGTTCGTGAACCACAAAAGATAGAACACGAAATAAGGTATCGATACTTGTAGCTCAATCCGTAGGATAGCTGGTGCTAAAAAAAACTTGGTGCGCGTGAACAAAATGTTATTTTCCCGTCGAACTAGTAACTTTGCTGTAAGTTGACTTGCTCGATCGAAAAGTATGAAATCCGATAGATATCGTTGATTAATACTCGGAATTCTTTAAATGGTATAAATCCGTGCAGATGCAACGAAGATATGATCAACATTGTCAGAGCGACGAAAAATACTTACGTACAGTAGCGTGTAGCGCGTAGCTCGAGAAAACAGACTCATCACATTATTTGACAGTTATTTTACCAAACCGAGGACATGACATATGAAAATCAAGTCCATATTTGTTTCTCAACTCCTGCAGTATACTAACAAATAAATGTTATGAATACCCCATTTAAATCGAATTATTTTTATAATCAACAACAAAGGTTGAAAGTAAGATCAAGAACTATGCAGCGTGTACATTCACAAAATGACGGGGATAATTTTTCTAAGGCACTATGATCAAAATGTTGGTCCATGGCGCATGGGCATGGCATTTCAGATTCGAGTTTCTCATAATGTACGCCTATGACGAACGATTTATTTTTTACTATTACTTTCCGAACAAACGCAAATGAAAAAGATCTGGAGCGGTCCATAATTGCGTCGATAGATTTATTCCTTTGCGGTAATGCGTGGGTGAGGCAATGGATTGGTCCATTTGGTGAGTGTAACGGCTCATAACGGCGTTTAGATAATGTATCATATTAAAGTCACGGCTCCGTACATCCAACACGCTAGTAATATATAAGGCACATGCACACTGGTTGATTATATCAAGGGGTGTATCACGCATTAGGAGTGTGCTACTTTGCTCATAACCGCCGGATGCATACATGCATGGGGCATTAGATCCGTGGTCAAATAATATTGAATTCACCACGCATTGAGCCCGTGCTCCATGTCCTGCGATACAATGGGTGTATAACAAAGTTTTTTACAATAATTTGCTGTATTTATTCCCCGGCAATAGGCGTACATGTGATAGGACAAGGTAAAGCTCGACTGAAGTGCCAGCTCTGTCGCGTTGCTCGTGAGCAATCAATGTCACCGTATAAAGATTTAGCAGGGTGCATCTATTTTCCATATACTATTTTATACAACTGACGTGCTTGTCGCCATACTTTGCTCATCTTTTCTTTCAAAGGAATGTTACCGTCTATCAAACCATTGTTAGGTCGAAGCATCTATGGGTCGTTAGAGCAGCGCACTGATTTTGTTTCTGCATTGTCGTAAACGGGGACAATCAGACTATCATTAACCACTAACTGCTTCTGCCAGTACCGTCAAGATCACCTCGTCTGAAACAAACTTTTCCTTTACTACATGGAAATTCTACCCTCGTTCTTTAGCGTTGGCCAGATGATGTGTGCTTCAAATACCATTCGATGCTGTGATTAGATGTCGCGTCAGTGATATAGATTTGATATGAAGAACCTTAAAATTCATTGAGTTCTGTTTCAGCTCCAATAAAATTAGATCCATTATCGATATATATGGCGCACTTGGAGTTCCTCTCCTATTTACGAATCTATGTAAAGCCAGTAGAAATGTGCACGTAGTAAGGTTATGTACCAGATCAAATTAAATATCTGATATCTGTATGCACGTGAACAGGTAAACGTAACGTTTCGCTCCGCCTCTACCATTTCTCTCACGATAGGGAAAGAAATATTTAACTCTGGTATGTTTATACGCGTGAAATCCCTCGTCGTTTCGAAACGTCGGGACGGGTGCCATGGCCTACTGAAATGGAAGAGCGTGCAAGCGTCTGAACTCCATACAAGTACGTAGCACTCCTATCAATGCATCCATTCCCTTATGATTTCAGGATTCGAGTCGAATAACCGATAACACATGCAAATCTACAGAATGACCATATCTCAAGTGATGATGCTGCACTATCACGCCATTGACTGCATTTCTAGTAGGAAATATTTGAATGCATTTCTCAATTTTATTTATTACTCTGCCTCCCAGACTGATAATTACATCTGACACGACTGGCTCAATACCAAGTAACTTCGTTGGCGGTCTGTTGTGCGCAACCACATACAGGTATTGTTTCAGGTTTACCATAAGTATAAAATCTATTCTGTCCCACATAAGCTCGTCCGGCTAAACACTACCAACGTCAAGCGCAATGTCTGTCCTGCTGCACATCTTCATGAGCAGATTGTTTTTGAACCAACTTAGCCAAGAAATTTCTCTCAATAAGTTTAGCCACTCGTGGCTGCGAAATACAGTTCCACGAAATCATTGCAATCTAGGCAAGTCACTGCTTACTACAACGACTCGCTCCAATTCTACCATACTAATATCGGTTACAGAAAGAGGCTGATCGGGCCTTATCTATCAGTAGGTTTTCGGATCCATCAAGACAAAATCAGAGTTTTGCGACTTGCTCAGGTTCGATCCCTCTTGAAGCAGCATCTGCAGGTTTGCGCTCCGATTAAACATTGTAAATGATTAGATAACTACCGTATTCGTGATGCTTTCTATGTCCTGAACATATAAAACACTACAAAATGCCTTCTGGATCAGCAACTCTGGTAAAACAATCGAAACGAAATTGCTTGCTAGGATGCAGAAAGGTTCAGTTCAGTTCAGTTGCACAGGACAGTAAGTGGCGAACGAGCCAATCGAGCGTCCAGAATTTCTTTCGGTTGAAAGCTGCAGAGAAGCAACCACCACTGCCAAAGCGTTTATTCTTATTGTGGTTTGGATATCCTCGACGATCGCGATGCCAAGGGATTATCCGGGTTGTATGTAGGAAGCACCACGTAATGAATAATGCTGGAAAGATAAGAATCATTTCTCCCCACCATACGGTGAGAGGTCAGCAAAAGAAGAGTTGTTGTATTAAACAACTAGACTTAGCATTACTTAATTACGTCAAACAACGATAAAAATGTGAACAACCTAATTCTTGCATAAAATTCAGGGGAGAATCAGGAAAAAGCCTACCCCAGAATGCGGTCCAAACCCTGCTTAAACTTACGACGAACTGCAGGAATATAAGTTAGTTCTGAAGCGGTTCCAGAAATTTACCACCATGAGGCTGAAAAAGTTTTTCCTGGAGTCCTGTCTACATCGCTCCTTAGCAAGTTTGAGTAATGGCCCCGGTGCCCGCTCCAGACTTAAGGCAAAGAAGTTGGTCATGATAACGCTAATTAACCCCATCAAGATCTCAAAAGTTTCAATTAAGTCACCTCTCAAACGACGGCGCGTAAATAAAAAAAGATCTAGGGACTTCAGGCGTTCAGCGTAATGTTTCCCTCGCTGACCTTCAATCATGCGAGTTGCGAGACGCTGTACGCTTTCGAGTTGAACTATATCCTTCTTGTAGTAAGGACACCACACCTGGACACAATATTCTAAAGGCGGCCGAACTAATGCCTTGTAAATGGGCAGGAATACATCGGGTCTTCTGCTGGATAACACAGATCTTAGCTGAAAGAGAACTTTGCGAGCACGTTGAGCTGCAGCGGCGCATGTCCTCCCATTTGAAGTCCGTCCTAACCATACTCCTAAATCCTTGAACACGCTGTGTTGCGCTTACAAGTGGAGAATTGCCCGACACTGAACTGAATCTTATCACCCAGTGCTACAAGAGTTTTGGCCTTTTATTAATGTTAAGTGGGAGGTCCACTGGTGTGACCATTTATACCCGTTCAAGGTCATGCATCCGTATCTTCGTCCGTTTGATCCGATGATTTAACATCATCCGCACAAAGGAAGCATGGGCCCCTTCAATGTAGAGGACAGTCATCGATGAAAATCAGGAATTTTAGACAAGGGACCAAGTACCGAACCTTGGGTACACCACTGATTACGTCGTTTTCATTCAGACAGCGTAGATCTTACCTTAAATCGGAATGTCCTACCAGTTGGAAAGGCCTTTATACAAGCAAGTAGGCTACCCCGGATGCCTTTTGCCGCTAGCTTAATCTCTAGAAGGCGGTGGTTTACGGAATCAAAAGCCTTGCTCAAGTCTAGGTAGAGGGCTTCGACGGACTTCTCTTCATCCATTCTTTAAGTGGCAGTATTGAGAAAACTAAGAATGTTTGTCAGGCAGGATCTACCCTTAAATAAATCTACGCTGAGTTACACTCAGTAGAAAATGCCGACAAAGATGCTGACAGATTTTGTCACGCAGCAGTTTTTCCATTACTTTCGAGACGATGCTAGTCAGGCTGACATGTCTTCAGTTACCCACAGTTGAGGCTGCAACCACCCTGTGTACTGCACGATTATAGCTTCTTCCACTCACTATGAACCACTCCATGTTCAATCATGATTTGAAAGAGCTTGCATAAGGGGTTTCTGTAAGCACTGGGGCAGCTTCTTTAGCATAATCGGTGGATACCGTCTGGTCCCCAGCTTTTGTTTGTAGTGGATAGCGAGGAATAGATTCTGAGGCTGCGTGTATTCCAGTTATATCCACATACAATTTCGACTCCCAGACAACCACAGAAGAACGAAAACCGTGCGTAGACAAAGAGTGTATTGTAATTAATTTGAGGTTAACAACAAGAAAATTTGAATTACAGAATTATTGATTAATATTGATTAAATATTTGAACCGTCACCACAGATTCCCCTCCTAGAGCGTCGAACAAGAAAGAGACGCTCGAAAAAAAACATTAGGTTATAAAATCGTCAAACTTTTGGGGAAAATGTACCTTGCGGCCTGAATGTGTTTGTCTATCGGGTGGTTTGAGACACGAACGGAATGGGGGTTTATCGGGGGTAAGGTTGGTTTCTGGTGAATCAGCCGAAGGGACGTGTTGGTCAGTAGTAGATGTCTGTGGAGCAACGTTTCGAGTATTTGCTTTAGCTTCCGATGTTGGTTCTACGTAAGCGACTTTCAGACGATCGATACTGACAGTTTCTCTTGAACCATTCCGGTCAATTACGAAATACTTAGGATGCCTGCTGAGCACCTTGTACGGACCAGTATACGGTGGTTGAAGTGGTCGACGTACATGATCGGCGCGCACAAACACAAAGCCGCAGGTAGACAAGTCTGCCGGGATATAGAACGGTTGGGCTTGTTGGCGAGTAGGGGTAGCTCGTAATGATTTCATGAAGCTGCGAAGGCGACTGACGTACTGTGGAGCTGTAAGATCATTTGGTGAATCGGAAGATGTCAGAAATTCGCCAGGTAGGTTACGTGTACTCCCGTACACCATCTCAGCAGCTGAGCAACCCAGGTCTTCTTTCACGGTTGTACGGATACCAAGAAGCACCAAAGGTAATGACTCGGACCAACGTTCTGAATTCCCGTGACTCATTATTGCGGCTTTTAGTTGCCGGTGAAATCTTTCGACTAAGCCATTTGAAGAAGGATGATAGGCTGTAGTCTGTATGTGCTTTGTACCGAGTGTTCTATTCAATTCCCGAAAAAGCGTTGACTGGAATTGAGAACCTCTGTCAGTGGTAATAGTGTTCGGTACACCAAAGTTGCTGATCCAATGTTGAACGAAAGCTTTCGCAACCGTTTCTGCACTGATATCCGGTATGGCTACAGCCAATGGCCAACGGGTAAAACGGTCGACGCAGGTCAATATATAGGTGCAACCATTAGAGACCGCTAATGGACCAACGAGATCCAAGTGAACGTGCTGAAAGCGCTCCGTAACAGGTGGAAATACACCAGGGGAACTGATGGTATGACGTTGGACTTTGCTTTGTTGACATCGGAGGCAACTCTTGGTCCAAAGTTGAATGTCTTTATGCATATTAGACCAAATATAACGAGAGCTAATCAACTTTCGAGTAGCTTTTATTCCGGGATGTGATAAACCATGTAAATGCTCGAATACGGTACGTCTCAAATCTGATGGGACAATTGGACGGGCTTTACCGGTAGACATGTCACAAACCAGATAATAATTGGAATTAGGTATCGGGATACGGCGGATTTTACCCGATTGTGAAGTAATATACCGATTTATTACAGGGTCATTTTGCTGCGAACGTGCTAATTGCTCAAAGTCGATTCCAGGTAGGTCGATAGCACTTAACTGAATCCGAGAGAATGTATCCGCAACTGTGTTTGACGAGCCGGAAAGATATCGAATGTCACTCGTGAATTGCGAAATATAATCCAAGTGACGTATTTCTCGAGGCGAATATCGATCCGATGGTGTGGAGAGGGCAAACGTTAAGGGCTTGTGATCGGTCCATACTGTGAAATCACGGCCTTCAAGCAAATGTCTGAAATGTCGTATCGCATAATAGATAGCCAGTAACTCACGGCCGAACGTACTGTATCGAGTTTGAGCTGGTTGAAGACGACGAGAAAAGAAAGCGAGTGGCTTGGTGATATTGTCTTCTTCTTGTTGAAGGACCGCGCCGACTGCTTCTTGTGATGCGTCTGTAGCGAGAGACAATCGAGCATTGGGGTTCGTTGATAAATGAGTCAGTGATGTGACTTTGTTTAGTGCAGATTTGAGTTGTTCGAATGATTTGATGGCTTCGTCATTCATTTTAAATTGACGTTTCTTTCCACGTAACAAGTCAGTCAATGGTTGTGAAATCATAGCGCATTGTGGAATAAAACGTCTATAATAGTTGACCAAACCCAAGAAACGTCTGACTTGACGGATGGAGCTGGGACATGGATAATCTTGGATAGCTGATAGTTTTTGAGGTAACGGTTTTATACCGGAACTATCAATTCGGTGTCCAAGGATTTCGATGGAATTCACGCCAAACAGACATTTATCGGGATTAACCACAATGCCGTAGTGGGATAGACGTTGAAATACTTCACGAAGGTGTTCAAGATGTTCAGTGGGATTTGTACTTGCGACTAGGACATCATCAATGTACACGTAGACGAAAGATAGACCGAGAAAACTTGGTCCATGAATCTCTGGAAGGTCTGTGCAGCATTGCGTAGACCGAATGGCATCCTGAGAAATTCGAACAGACCAAATGGAGTGGTGATGGCAGTTTTGGGAATATCTTCGTCAGCTACAGGAATTTGATGATATGCCCGCACTAAATCCAACTTCGAGAACACAGATTTTCCGTGAAGAGATAGTGCAAAGTCGTGTATGTGCGGAATCGGATATCGATCTGGGATTGTTACACGATTTAAAGCACGATAATCGCCACATGGACGCCAGGCGTCCGGTTTGTTCTTTTCGACCATGTGAAGAGGAGTGGCCCAAGGTGAATTCGATGGACGGATTATTCCGAGTTCCATCATATGCTCGAATTCTCGTTTGGCAGCTTCAAGTTTGTTAGGCGCCAGTCTCCGTGGTCTACTGAAAACCGGGGGTCCACGGGTTGAAATATGGTGTTTGATGTCATGCTTCAGAGGGGTGTCATGTGCACATGGTTTGAAGATATCCGAAAATTCTCTCATGAGAGGAACATAATTCGGTGCGGTATCTGGAATCGGGACTCGAATAGTTTGTATGGGTGAATTAGACAAATGGCCGATGACGTTAATCTTTGTGACATTGTCAATGAGCTTTCGTGTACTCATGTTGACTGAAAGATTAAAGTGTGAGAGGAAATCGGCTCCCAGGATAGGGGTTTTGACGTCGGCAACGGTGAAAATCCATCGAAAGTTACGTCGCAGACCGAGGTCGATGGAAAGTGATCGTTGGCCGTATGTGCTTATTCGAGTACCGTTCGCCGCTTGTAGGGTCAATGAAGAGTGGTTTCTGCGTTCTGAGTTTGTGGGTGGGATGACGCTCAGTTCGGCTCCCGTGTCGATCAGAAAGCGCATCTTTGTTGAACCATCAGTGACGTAGAATAAGCGGCTGGTGGTATTGCCAGACAGAGCTGCCGCTTCTACTGTCTGGCTTCGCGGTTTCCCTGGTGTTTTGATTTGAAGCTGCATGGGGACGTGCAATGCCTGGCTTTCGCTCCAAAACGGCGATGATAGTAGCATAGCTCAGATGTTCGTGTTGGGCTGTGTGGTTTAGTGTTTGGAATGTGTTTCCCTCCACGGCGAGAACGGCTTCGACTTCTGTTTAAGTGTTGTATTTGTAAAGCCAATTCGCTTATCTGGGATTTCAAATCCGATATATCCTTGTTCAAATCTGCGTTGGAAGTACCAGGGGTGGGTGGGCTGACTGTGTAGACCGATGAGTTACGAGAGATGTCAAAGACTTCGTCTGCAACTTGAGCGAGCTTGTCTAGGTTACTTTCGTTTACCATGCTAACCAGAACTTTACGCAAATCGTCTGGCAAACTTTGGAACCAGATATGTCGTATAACTCGTTCGTCCACCTTCTGTGTGCCCTGTAACTGTACCAAATGGCGTAAGTGTTGCGAAGGTGTTCGATCTCCTAGCTCAGAGCTGGATAAGAGTTTTCGCAAGTTTTGCTCATCGGTGTATCCAATTCGAGAAATAATTGCAGATTTGAGCTTATCGTACGGATCTGTGGTAGGTTGATCATAAATTAAATCGGCAACTTCTCTAGCGATGGAGGTTGGAAGCATTCCGACAACGCGGTTGTAGCGTGTGCGTTGCGTTCGAACACGGTATGACTCGAATAGAGCTTCGATTTGTGCAAACCATAGACGTGGTTCTGTCGCGTCGAAGACTGGTAATGTGAATTGATTGATAAAATCATCTTCCATCTTGTTTTCGTTATTTACACTATGGTTCATTGCGTTAATCGAGTTGAATGCGTGTTCGGGCTCACCAATTTGTAGTGGATAGCGAGGAATAGATTATGAGGCTGCGTGTATTCCAGTTATATCCACATACAATTTCGACTCCCAGACAACCACAGAAGAACGAAAACCGTGCGTAGACAAAGAGTGTATTGTAATTAATGTGAGGTTAACAACAAGAAAATTTGAATTACAAAATTATTGATTACTATTGATTAAATATTTGAACCGTCACCCACAAGGGAATAACAATCCATTATCCGTGATTCCACCTTGTCGTAGCACGTTTTAGATACGAGCCACAGCGTCGATCCAGAAAATGTGATAATATTGAGACGCAGTATTTAACTTTTGGCGAACGCCTACATGCGGAGGCAGTCGAAATTGCCAAGGCAGGTCAACTGGC
>JACCGJ010015015.1:0-10213 GCA_013407085.1 Atriophallophorus winterbourni | reverse complement strand
TTTCTGGCTGTTTACCGTCATCATGTGGAGACAGTAAAATTAAGTTCAGTTAGCCTTGAAACAGGGGATAAATGGTAAATAAGTGTAATTTCGTAGGATGTGAGCAACACATTAAATGTACAAATTACAAAAAAACAAAAATAAATAAACTGGTTTTCATTATTCGATTTCGGATTTGTCTATCATTACATGAAAATCGGTTTCAATCTGTTTTATAAAACCGGTTTCAAGCCCTAGTGTTATTCCCATACAAGTTAATAATCAAAGTTTCTAGTTGTTCCAGTTAAATCCAAGGCTGAGCAGTAGCTAACGCGTCCAACTTCGATTTTGAAACTTATTTCTACATTTTTAAAACCGTCTCTCATCCTGAATCCATGCTATAGCCAATTTAATTTAATGCAGTTCATTTTAATGGCCAAAGTCATATAACAGTAATGAAACCAAAACATAATACGAGAAATGCTAAAAACTTCAGTTGAAAAATTGGGATTGAGTTGTTACCGAAAGTGTTTAAGAATCCGGTGAAAATCCAAAGGAGAGAATTGGTTTTCGTTTGTACAGCGGAGTGACGTATGTAGATCCAAGGAGTCAAGATGTAAAGTTTTGTTCAATGCATGTGTGAAGGACCAAGAGGGCATCAAGATTTGTCTTAAACATGATGTGATATTTGGGGAGTTCACAAAATACTCACGTAGAATGTTCTACGTAAAGCAAAATCACATGGAAGAAAACTTGTCTATGGTTGAGTCGTGAGTGAGTCGGATTCTATATGCGTGAACCCTTGTGATTCACAGCTATGGCGGACACTAGCAGGAAGAGGATAAAAACCATTTTAACGAATGTAATAACATTTTCTTTAAAGCGCGCTTTTTGAAATATAAAATTTATATATTTTACGAAGAATACACATTCTATCAACCCAATGTTTCCAAGTTAGTAATGATATACCAAAATACCTCATTCAAAGTTAGATTCGGCATAACGCTCATTGATTCAATGTATCATACTTCATATACATTCGAGTCTCGTTTCGTTTTATTCATTAATTTTAATTAACCGTATAATTAGGGTGGCCACTTGTGACTAAATAATTGTTGAATTACGTAATAGCTGAATACTGTGGGTAGTTTAAAAGTGTCATGTCCACGATACCTTTCAAATGCTTTCGTAGCTCTGGCCAAACCACTTTCATGGTGTAAGCATTACCCCTTTCATTCATATTTTATAACTGAAATTTTATGTTATTCATCAACCCTCGTGTATTTAATCACGCTACTCCATCCTAAAATGTTGCTACACTTATAGCACTGGGGAATTCCACTTAGTAGGAGATTTCGAGCCCTGAAGATGTGGTTTGTTCTACGGGCCTACGGAGCAAATGAATTGAGGAATTATATCAGAAATGTGAGTCACGAAATTAAACTATTCACCTCATTCTAATTTTGTATTTAATAATCATCTACTAACGAACGATTCGTCATAGATGCGCATAAAATTATTATGTCAGGTAAGTATCAGGTATACTCAAATATCATTGTGCTCACTGTGCGAGCGCTGTTCACTTTTGAACCAGATGTATGTTTACTTCATAATGTGAATAGTTTAAGATGTATTGTGGTGTTGATGTAAATCCGTGTTGTGCGTCACACGAAACAGGCCACAAGCAACTCAAATATATTTCCACAGACTGATACGATTTCGATTATATTCACACAGTTTTCATGAGGAGTGTATCGAAAGCAACTATTATGCTTGACAACATTACGTTCATGAAGGAATAACTTTGCCTAAGCGCAACGGATGAGACTTCTCGAAGCTAGAAGATCGAATAGGTACTGCACATTGCGTTGTCCAGCATTCTATTGTCCTCTAACGAAGCTTTGAATAATTGAATTTGAAGGCGTTGTTTTAATATTCGCTGCCGAAGTGATCACCTTCGTCCAACCAGTCTTCACATCAAATAGAGGTTTATGGCTAACTGGCGGATTAATATTGTCCTGCCGAGCTGTCCTATCACTTCCAGGATTTCTTTATAAGATTTATCGAAATCGTATGCAATATCCAAAATATAGTGTCCTAATATCAAAATCGAAAAGACATTTCGGGAATGTTGTTAGAAATATCTTGAATTTTGAATGATCGCCTACTCATGAGTAATAACAAATTATAATGTTACTGATAATCTACATTGTGCTTTTCTTGCAGCACGTGCGACTCGCCAAATTATTCGCTCAAAAAGTTGTCCAAGACGCGCGATTTGAGCTTTTTGGTGAACCGCTGACTGGTTTGGTTTGTTTCCGTTTGAAGGTTAGAAAGGGTTGTTCAACTAATTTTTGTTCTCTTGTGTTTTCGCATTAAAACACATCTGAAACACATAACAGCCGTTTTACCATTTTTAAACACAACCCTGTTTTATGATTTTCGTAACACTGAATAAATCCTAGATATTGTGAATCTTTTAGAATTTCTTCACGCATTAGGATCCTGGGTGCAGGAGCTAATCTCTGGATTTCATATAATGGAACCACTAAATGTGATGGGATTTTGTGCACTTAATTGCTTTTTGAACTGACAACTGCAAATATCCGTATTTTAACAGCAACATCGTTTAAAATCGAACCTTCCTGTTAAACATGTACGGTATCATTACTCAACCGATGCTTTGCGTTATAAGACTATTGCTCTGAACGTTATACGCAACTCCCTTTACGTTTAGGACACGAATATGCACCGACGAACCTACCTCCAGACCGACTAAATTGGACTAACTTCATATAACTACCAGTTCGCTTCGGATTATGCTCTTTTATTTCATAATAAATAAATTTTCAAATTTGACCCTGGACAAACATATCTAGCTATAAAGCCAACATCGATGAATCTGTTGTCGAATCACATACAGTGAACCCGGTACAACGATCTCTGGGGGGCGAGTAAACTGTTCGTTCAGAGCGGATTCGTTGTTGATCAAACGCATTTTAATCAGACATTGATTTTTTGCGCTGTGTTTCTGTACTGTGTAAACAAGTGAAGAATTCTCACCTTTCCTGTGTTTCTGCCTCGTGTAATCCCTTTATGATTAGATGCTGCCACAGCACACCGATCACAACATTAAATCCAAGTCATGTTCATAATAGTAAATTTATCTAAAACGAGTATAAAAACATCACTTCCCACACCTGACGTCCAATCTCACGCTTTCATGAAGTAGCTGGCGATGCTCTTTCGTTTATGTTTTGACTTCGCCACCGCCTCGATCTCTCTCTCTCTCCACAAATTCAAGTTCTCTTTCGACGTCTCTTCCATCTATCCTAAAAATCTCGTGCAGAGATCAAGAGCACTCCTGGCATCTTTCACAGACGGAGCTACCAGTCACAGAGAATTCACGTGATTTTCTTGTGCGTGTGTGCGAGTCATTTAGCACACTTTAGGCTAGGCTGTCTGTGTCTCGCCAAGCTATCAGTTCTATTCTTAGCGCACTGCAGGCCACTCTTGACGAAGCGTTGTGTGTTAAAGGCAAGACAACGCGAGTTCGTTGTATGTATAAACTTTATTGAACAAACAAAGCTGTCGGGAACGAGAATTGTAACGAACAGATTTCGTTTGGTACAATCTTTAAATGGGCTTACAAAAAAGGAATCATTTTGGAAATCATGGTGTGTTTCGATCAACAAGAATTCCGTTTGTAACAGTTCGTTGTAGGTGGGTTCCACTGTATTTATAAATGTATCCATACTTTTTGAGTTTTCATCGAACATTTATCTCTTTACAAACAAAACACACGGGTGAAAGAGCAATATTCGACAATGTGCCATGCAAATATCTCACGATATTTTAGACGATTTTCTGGTAGAAACAACCTTTACTGTAAGATTGAAACCCCAAAGAGAAGAGAGCCAAAGATAACCAGGTTCAGCCTTAATGCCTAATACGCAAGAACAACCAATCAAGACCCGCTAAAGCCTTGGAACAGTGAAGGAATTGTGCACAAATTTTGAAATTGTATGCTCCTGTTGGATAAGATTGGCACGAACAACCTTTCAAATCCCACACGCTTTTCGATGAGTTAAACACACAGGCTTGAACAGAAAATCAGCATTTGAACGGTATTCCATCACACACACAAGCACATTGCGCATGTTAAGACTGTACAAGTATTACGGTTTCTAATAACACATTAATCTTGGGATCAATACGCAAAGTCGACCAGAGCTATGAAACAAAACTACGACTCCCACTGTAATTCTGGTCGATCAAATTAAGGATAGTCTTGGGCTTCGACCGGACACTGCAATTTTCATGCCGATGTATGATCATTATCTGTCCCCTCCTCCCCTCATATCTGTCTAGGCCTGGGCAACCTGACAGTATCTTAGCCCATGTGCAGTCTGTGACTGTGCGGCACTTTGCCTAGATCAGGCTTGTGCTTTCATGCATGCAATTATCTGAAATTAAGTAAAACGATCTGCTTCATGAATAAACAGAAGGGGCTATTCTGTTGATAAAACAAGTGTGAGATCACAGTATTGCATCATAGGATGAAAATGTTGACCAGATTTTCAAATCACAGGGTAGAACGCTCTATATCGATTTCATTAAATCGGTGATACTTATCTGGCATATAATTTTCAAATGCTTGACATTTGTAAAACGTAGTTTATAGTAATCCGTATTGGCATGCATTTTTTTTAAACATACCACCCTACAGGTTTCGTACTGTTTGGACTCATCAGGTAGGGACAGCAAGATCAGGATCCGCATGGTCATAGTAGTTATAAATACGACATTCTGCTCACCCAGGAGCTCTTTGAGACCGAGTTTGTAATCAGGAACAAGTTTTAGGTTTGGTTTACATTTAGATGATCAACACAACGTTTTGTCATGCCACGAAAAGCTCTAACATTTTCAAAATAAACAAGCGAGATACGAAACAGTAAAGGAACTTGTCTACATGCTGTGTATACTTCAGATATTCTGGTTATATCCCAAGAGGTAAAGGCTAATTTACCGGTTTTTTGCTGCGACGGTAAACTAGGAAATATTACCGAATTATGCTATGTTTGATACTTTACAAATACCAATTTTAAAACTATGAATTTTGAATAGTTTATACTGTTATCAAGTACTAGCTCACGTTATATATTCGTGGAATTGATTCAGCCTGGTAATTTTTATCATCAGCTATGTTCCCTTATTCCATTTATCGACATAATTACGTTGATATCGAATTCTTTCGGGTACTTCAGCTGTAGTTTATGAAAATGTATCCCTTGACTGAATGTTTCACTGAATCATAACTGTAAGTAGTTATCGTTTGCCATTATCTGGTACAATATGCATCATGCTACTAGGTCAACATGACTGACCCTCGATTGACGTTTCCGAAGAATATTTGCATTTTCATTCACTTGAATTACACACGGTTTGAAATTTCATGTAAAATTACATCATTCGTGAAAATATCCCAAACATAATCCCGAGGAGCGGAAATATGACTGCGAGATATTGAGGCTCAAGAAACTTCAGCCACCAGCTGTACCCTGGTCTTAGATGTCAATATAATTGTAATCAGATCAGTGAAACAGGGCAGCACTAGAATCACAAATTAAGAAACAGATCTAATAGACTTCCGTAAACGAATTATTGTAAATTGGATTATTCGGAACAAGGAAAAATATCAGTCTACATCCCAATCAATAGCTAAGTAAACTGATATGAATATACGTTAGATAAATCAATGCACTTCCTTTATTTCTGTGTTAGTAAACGTTCTAAAAACAAGGTTATTACATAACTATTACCTCCATTTCTTAGTTATATATATCCTCAACATACCATGTTTCTATGACGGTGAAGTTATAACAAATTGGTGGTATGTTCACCCACTGAAAATTGCTTTTAGCTCCGTATACTTTTTCTGATTGTGCAATCGGCGAACACAAAACTGAATCCATCAATGTAACCTCAAAACTTCCTAACTCCGTCCCCATGTTTCAGGAATCTAACGCTGTCAACGAATACCTCACACGGGCAATCAACGAGAGTCTTCAACTCCACGTGATTCCTGCGGTCGTGAAAGATGTTTACTTCATACGATTTGTCGTATGCCATCGTTACGCCACGGAAGAAGATGTGAACTTCGCTTGGGATTGTATTCAACATTGTGCTCAAGAAGTTCTTGCTGCGAAGGTAATGAATATTTTGAACATTGCACTGATGTTTTGAGGTTCTGAAAACTATTGAAAAAATTGAATGGCTTATCCGGTGAATGCAAAAATTTCCACTTCAAATTTAGCGCCAAAACCATTCCATTCATCTAACTTCTCGGATAGGTATTTAGCGGGGCAATCGATTAATGAATAACCCAATCGTCCGATTTCGGGAGAACATTTATCGTGGGGAATTTTCTCCTAGTTGAGCATGTACACCATATCGGATAGACTACCTTTTGATCAACAATTGCGATAACTTTTTCCCTTTAGTTCTCAAGCCTCATTGAAATTATTGGTTAAGAATGCTTCCAAGTTTTTAGTAACAAGCAAATATTCATACGAAATCATCGAATATACTTATTAAATTCAAATGACCTAGAGATTTAATAAACCCGCCACGAAAAAATAGAGTAGATCAAATTTCACTTGAAAAATGGCGTGACAACCTACGAACAGCCGAAGATATTACCCGAGTAAAATTATAGTTTGATAAATCAATCCATTATTGATAGTACAACGTGTAATAGCGGAGTTATCAGGCCCACGTATAGCTGTCGAGATTCAGATAACCGTTTGTGACTACTTATTCTACAACAGAAAAAATTCAAGTTTGTACTTTAATGTCTATGACTGTGTGATTAGTATTTTGTACATAGTATTAGAACACCTCTTGAGGGTTCTGACGATTGAAGTAATTTGTAGTACAGAATGTGGGTTGTATAGACCTCTATGAAATATGCCTAACCCCTTTATATCTGCCACCAATTTGTATAATCAGGTTTTGAAATTAATGAAAAGATAGACCTGATCAGTCAAGGTTAAATCTTGCTCTGATTCTAACGACTATCATGCGGTTGACACACATCTTGAGGACATTCACGTTAACGTTCATCTCATCTCCTTCTTCTTCTTCCTTTCTTTTGTATATTACGTAAAGATTTAAACCTCAAAACTTCAAACGAATCCCACAACTCAAGGACACGCTTATTGGTACCGTGATTATCACGCAAATCAAAAAAAATCAAACACGTCTATCTTTTATAGGCGAATCATGTAACCACAACTAAGTCCTCGCCCAGTTCAGTCCAGTTGTCAGTTCGATCTGATTTGTGCGCGACTACTCACACGTCACTATCATTCAGCAGAAACTGGTAGCATTGAGGAGTAATGACGATGTATGTGAATGCTTTGATCCGATATTCGCTGCAACGTTATCTATCTTGGCCTTTTATCTATGTTAGTTTTTAGTCTGCTGAGGATCGTAGGACCGATAATTATTTCTAGTTTCTAAGGCAATGTCTTTATATATGAAAGGGTTTCAACCATTGAAAGGGGTTCTAAGCTGTCGCAGTCAATTCTCCATCTTTCATTTCCCTACGAAAACACCAAAAATCAAATTGATTTGTAAATGTTACGTGGCCTCAAAACTTCATTTATCACATCAGTAAGAATTGACTACTTTGTATTATTTCCGAATAAGTTGACTGAGTTGTTAGTCAGGCTGATATTAAACTATATGCACTGTACCTTTATGTCAGAGTGTATAATATAATGCGTTCTAACCTGGTCTGACAACATTCAGTGCATGACAGTCTGCCGGCCACCGGGCTTGTAATTTCATGCACGTCAAATGAATTCAAACTAATTCAAGGTTTTAATGGTCCAAATAGCAAATGCATTACAGTAACCATAAAATAAAATATAGGGAATGCATAGAAACAACAACGATGTTTTATCAATACACAAAGTCAGCTCATGTATTCAGGTGCGAGGTTGGATTTGGTCAAAATATACTTGTCATGTTCAGCCTTGTACATGTTCAGGCTTGATGCGCAAATGATATGTGGGGCCAGAGAGTTACTTATAAAACAAACTCGGACAGCAAAGAAAAACCTTCGACAATTTGATCTAGAGTGTGGAATAATTAACTTGTAGCCATGCGATCTGCTACCTAGTGCTTCTTGCCGATGAAACAGGTGTTCAAGTGGGTGATCCAATGTATGCAGAATGTTGAGCAGCAGGATCAAGTCACCCCTAACACAACGTTACGAATAGTCAAACAAGTTCTAAGATGCAATCCTCTCCCCCTATGGCCTGTTGTATAGCCCGGTCACCAGTTTTGTAGCACGGTGGTATACGTGTTGCAGCAAGGTCATGTCCTCTTGAAACCTTGGGGACCATGCTTGATCAGCGTACTACATTGTTGACCGAAAATAGGTGTTAATTATTCGTGAGAGTACGTGCAATTTGAAATTACAGAAGATGCTTCTGAACAATGTTAAGGGTAGGCAGGAAGTTTTGTGTACCACAGAGCACTGCCGTGAAGACTTCAAGTTACTTCTAATCCACACACCCAGGTCTTTCTCTTTCGTAACCCATGAACGTTTGCTGAACGTCATCTTCTAGCTGAAAATGAACATATACTACCCTCCCATGTTAAACATAAATCATAAGGAATTCGAGAAAATGTCGTCAGTCGATCAAAAACTGCTTATCGCCGTGAACTTTAAAGTATGATTGTTTCTCTCTAATCGGGCTGCTCATGCATGTGAAAAACTCTGGGTTTTAAGATTATTATTAGCTTGCGATGTACATCCATGATAGTTCTCAACTATAGGAGGCCAAAAATATGTTGTTTATGCAACAGCACATCACTCTGTTTTTCATTAAATGTGTATAAATTGGATTAAAGATGTTACAGATAATGGAACCGTTTAATTGGCCACACTGGGAAGTTAAATGTCATTACAAATGTCACAATAACTGGCGAGAAGCGAAAAAACAGTGTAGATTATACAAAAGATAACTGATATATTCATTGAAACAATAGTTAATAATGCTTACATTTTCTATGTACAACTAAGAAAGTTCCTTAGAGCTGAAACTCTCAAATTGATGTTAAACCTGGACGAGCTTCTGTCGGATTTCTGCGTTTGCTACAGGCTTTCATTCTGCAAATCATTTTTTAGGATGCAATGGATCAATGGCTGCCGTGTTTCTCGAACACATCTTACCGATTCCTCAATCAATCCGAGTCGAGTATTGATAATACGTCTCCTGGTGATCGAGAGAAATTTGAGCTACGAGACGATCACGACAGCCGCACCGTATCGGCCCTGGACACGAGGCTCTCCAAGTTGGCGGAAGAACGGTTGGAGAAACTGGAAAAGGAAGCACGATGGAGTGAATACGAACATTTGTTGCATCAAATGGCAATACTGGGTTGGGAATTGAACACCGAGAATGACGCTAGTGGCGATGGGTCAAGCTTGGGGGTGGCGACCTCGAGAGGTAGTTCGAATAGTACCCACGAACGATGTGAGGTGAGCTTGGCTGAATCAACATCGATAGATCGATGTAGTTTTGTTTCTCGTTACTCTGACTTAAGTGAGGTTCAATTTTTTGACGCATTCATAATCGTTAAGTTTCGTTATTCTCTAACGGTTGTAAGTATTATTGCCATGAAAATGCGTAAACGTGGAAAGTAGAAACCAAGCAACGCATGAACAATAAACCTGCTGTAGATAATCACTATCAACTCGATTTTATTTATATTAGTTAATGCATGCAGGACTGCGAGATTTAGGATTTAGAAAACGCCTCAATATACTCTTTGGGTGTGTGTGTGTGTGATGTAAATGCATGCAAATACATATGTTTGTTTCAAGTCCGCGGGTTCCACCCAATACAAATGAAGAAGAAGAAATTGACTTTATTCGTACACACGAATTTTCAGCTGTTACAATAATTTCACCACAAATTTAAAAAATGATAAACATGTCCCGACATCGAGTTACAATTTGTCGACTGAACGATTTTTCTTGTCCGTCTTAATTGATTGACATACGATCCAGTTTACTAGCAAAAGTTTTTGGGTCAAACGTTTCACTGCAAGTCCCGGTATCTCGTACTTCGTTCTAAAGTGCACGTCCAAATTTGACCTCAGTTGATCCGAAAATATTTGATGCATTTTACCCTTGGAGAAATTAATTGTATCCACG
>JACCGJ010015011.1:0-13886 GCA_013407085.1 Atriophallophorus winterbourni | reverse complement strand
CTGCGGAACTGCTTCTACCAACAGGAGAAGGGGCGAGGGCGAGTGACTGGCGCATGAAAACCAGTTTGCTTCGGACAGGTGGAACTCGTTAGCCTGGGAGGGCATTTCATCTAAGGGAAGAAAAACCCTGATTTCAAACCTCCGCTGCCTTGCGGGATACCCGATCGCGGGAACGGCTTCGGGAGAAAACCTCGAGGAAAAATCTGGAACAGAGTTTGGTGGACGGTTAGTTGGTGCACACCAGCTCTTTCTGGCAACTCCTGCTGCCTTGCAGGTTGCACTTGGTTGTGCAGAGTCTAGAGAAGCTGACTCGAACAAACGCCGAGTGGTGCTGGGGACGCCGCTTTGTACCCAAATTCCCAAGAATCTTCACTGAAGCCGACTCATCCTCCAGGAGGAGATAGTCGCACAAAGTAAGTAAGTAAGTAAGCCGACGTTCAGTCTGACTGCGGCACTTTGCCTGGATCAGGCTTGTGCTTTCATACATACATACATTGGCTACTAATAATATGCGATGGGGAAACAACAAATCATAGTGAACACGCTGAATACTAAGCGACAAGGTTGAGTCTTTGAACTCTCTCCACATAAGTAATCGATTTTAATCCCTGCACTCTTCGCCAAGTTCAATAGTTTATTACGATATAAGTAGCTAAAAGTTTTTATAGATAGTAGATTGCGTGGTGTGTCTAAAAAGCAAAGAGATAAATTTTTGTGGTTCCAAAACCCTATTGCATGCCACATTCACGTTCAACCTCCTCTGTCAACGGATGTTGTGGCATTTGCACTGTTAGGGCGTCAAACCGGGACACAGCTACTCACCACATCCTTCGCAGCAGATTCAATTGAAACCATGTGCGTGCGGACTTCTGATATCGGGATCTGGAAGAGCAATAGTCAGTAGTGTATTACTTAAAACAAACCTACAAGCTTAAGGAAATAACCGCAGGATAGTTAGCACATTGGGTCTGAAGAAGTTTCAGCAAAATGTTCAAAGAGAAGCGTACTGCATTTTAGTTGGGACGAAAAACGCTGTGAAAAGTGGAAAAAATATTGTGCATTATCACGAAGATGATAATCGAGGTAAAAGCATAATCAAACATTGCGCATCGTGTGATAATAATGAGAAATGATAAAAAATATAACGAGCTAAGAATTAGCGGGGTTTTGACGCAAATTTAAATAACACAGATATGGAATTACCGTTGCCACGAGCGAGTGAGTTTAAAAAAATTCAGTGAGGTTCGTGAAAAAATAAAAAAAATAGTGTTCATGTGGTGCATGTGTCTTGGGACTGGGATATTTCGTGCAGGTTGGAATCGGAAAGACATTTAAAGGAACCAAACGAAGCGTAATCAAAAAGCGTGTCTGGAAGAGTGCTCCACTCACTGCAAACTCTCATGGCGAAACATTTGTGTTGACATTGTAGCCTGCTCTGATGACGTAAAAGTTTGAGCTCATATCCTCGGGGGTTAGTGCTCAAAGAGGGAACGAATAGGGATTTGCAATGATGGGAGTGTTCGGTCAAGATCCAGTGGGTAAGTAAAATGTAATAGCCGTGGCTGGCAGTGGGGGTAAGCTCCCACTGTATATAAAATGCTCCCATATGGTGCGCATCTCAAATAGCTTCTGACAACCGAGTCCAGCTTTTGGCCTGCATGAGTGGCTCCCCGAGCCCGGCGGAACTGCTTCTACCAACAGGTGAATGGGCGAGGGTGAGTGACTGGCGCCTGAAAACAAATTTGCTTCGTGCAGATGGAGCTCGTTAGCACAGTTAAGACAAGGTATCAATTAACTCATACATTTGAGACACGAGTTTTGTTACGGACGATAATAGTGCGAGCTCGATGACTGGACTTTTGGCGCATTCAGACATGGATGCGGTCTGAGGAACAGCAAACAGGCGCATGTATTAGAAATAGATGGATGTGGATATATCTTTAGAGAATAGCAGAATATTGGTCATTGATAATTGTCACATAATCACGATGGATGTACGCTTAGAAAAAACGGGCATATGGCTGCGAGGATATACTAGAATGACAGGTCTATGCCAGTGTTATATGCAAACACAAGTCGAGCAGTGAGACAGATTGAAGCCAGAGCGGCGGCTTTTATCGATAGCCTTTACGACAAGCTCCTCGCGTCACTTCACTTGAGAATAGAAAAACTGGAACTAAAACATACCATTAGCACGAACACTAATGAATATTTCAAAAGGTTGTCATAGCCGGGGGTTGCAGTGTGGGATAAGCTCCCACTGTCTATAAAATGCTCCCATATCGCGCGCGTCTGAAATAGCCTATGACAACAAAGTCCAGCTTCTGGGTGCGCATCTCAAATAGCTTCTGACAACCGAGTCCAGCTTTTGGCCTGCACGAGTGGCTCCCCGAGCCCGGCGGAACTGCTTCTATCAACAGGGGAATGGGCAAGGGCGAGTGACTGGCGCTTGAAAACAAAATGGCTTCGTGCAGATGGAGCTCGTTAGCCTGGGAGGGAATTTCATTTAATGGGAGGAAAACCCTTATTTTACACCTCCGCTGCCTTGCGGGATACCCGATCGCAGGAAAGGCTTCGGGAGAAAACCCTGAGGAAAAATCTGTAACGGTTAGTTGGTGAACACGGATGCAATTTGCACGGATGTGCAATCGTGCAGCATTTCTGTGCTGTGCGGCTAACATCGTGCTAAATTGACTGGCAAACGGTATTGAGCTGCATGCTGAAACACGCTGGAGTCTCACTACCATTTCTATTTCTATTTCCCCCTCTTATCTGTCTAGGCCTGGGCAACCTGACAGTATCCTAGCCCACGTGCTGTCTCGGACTGTGCGGCACTTTGCCTGGATCAGGCTTGTGCTTTCATACCATCATACCATAACATAGGACTTCATCCCCATCGGTTTGGCTAGCAAAGGAAGTAACCGAATCATCTGAGCAGCGACAATGTAATCGGTAGGAAGGTCGGGAGCGGCCGCGTTTTTCAGCTATCAGAGCATCTTTTAAAGTGACAACCTGACAAGAAGAAGACAAGTATAGATTATATGTTCCGGCTGATAGGTAGAGCAGCTTGCTGGAATCATTAATTTGGGATTCTTATATTCATGGCCCCCATGTGTGTAGTGGTACGTGAATTTAGAAGAGGAGCTTTGAGTTCACGATGTGATATTTTCACTTTGGTTGGTTTTTCTATGAGATGCTGAAGAAGAATCAGAAATAAAGAAGAGGGTAATGCTCGGATAAAGATTACACAGTAAGGGTCAGAGTAACTCGTTTCCGCTTACCCTCGCATTTTTGTACAACAGGTTAGCCATGTGATTTATTGCAAATGACGGTTAAATTACGGTGGAGTTAGATTTTTGTAATCGCCAGAACCTATGAATTCAGCTATCTCATGTTTTATCGCAATCTTATTGTATTTCTATCCAGAAGCAGCTGCCTCGAAAGCATACGAATGGCGTGGCTAATCTTTTTAGACCTTGTTAATTGATTTCTCAATGTCGCCCATTCTCTATCTTTCGTAAAAGAGTCTCTACTAATATTGCACATTGGCCTTTAGATTAACACTGATGTCTCAACGGTATGAAACATTTTTAAGACTTGAAAATGTACGCAGGGCTGTGGAAACAGCCTGGTTTCCTTCTTTAAGCTGGTACCGATGGGAATGTTCCCCTTAATCTCCCGTCGTCAAGGCTGACAAGACCTATCTGTTACCTTACATGGGTATAGAGTTAAAGCCGTTGATTTGAACAGAAGATCCATATTTGCATGCGTTTTCATCACATAGCACACGACCGGTTCCTTACTGTTTGCACGCATCAGTAATGACAATACGGTCAGGATCCTTATGCCTTAAAACTGCGGAAAAATTGGAAACCATCATTGGATAAAGCCTGAACTTTATCAAAAAGTAACTTCAAGGTTGACACATTGTTTACCATTTATCCGTTGATTCAATGCTTGGGTATCTTAATCAACGTTTTCAGTGTAATGAACAATTTAGAAAACAGCTTCTGAATTCGCTGTTTTGTGATGGTTCAGGTTCCATAATTGAGATTATGAATAAAAATGATAAAACCCAATGCCTGCAACCACGCAAAATGTCATACAGCAATTGGATGCACCTAGGCTGAGATACTGTCAAGTTGTTTTGGCGTAGACAGAAAATAGCAGCGTGACTGTAGCGTGTTTCCGCATACAGCTTACTGCCGGTGGCAAATCGATTTAGCACGGTGATACCTGCGCGGTAAGAAGTACTGCACGATTTTACATTCGTTCACCATAGTTAAGATTAAACCTCACAAATAGATGGATTCCCTTGCATGTGTTTTATTTAACCGTGTTGGTTGCTTCTGTCCGATCAAAGCGGTATTATCGTAAATGCCATTTACAATTTCGAGGCAACGTCTGTTGTCTAAAATTCTCTATTTCATTTTGATTTTTTTCCTACTCCTGTGGTGGTTTAGTGGTTTATACTCGATATCAGTCCATTGCATAACCGCCTGCGTGCTAGAATGAAATGAATGAAAGCACAAGCCTGATCCAGGCAAAGTGCCGCACAGCCAAAGCTTCCACGTGGGCTAAGATACTGTCAGGTTGCCCAGGCCTAGACAGATATGAGGAAGAAAAAGCAACATGCGTGCTAGAATTTCATTCGATTGTAGACAGCCTTTCGAGAGCAAATCGAGAAAATATGGACTGCGTACTCGGGTGGTTTACGTAACCCCAACGGAAACAGGCGTAATGCGGCTATGGAATTTCAACCCTTCGCAATTGTTTGTAATAATATTTTCGTCTCCCTTCTCAGTTACTTAAATTGCTCTGTATTTATACCCATTATCCTAAAATCTTCATTTTTGCAGTGTCAAACAACACTATAACCGTAAATGAAAACGAGAAGTGCGATTCCAGAGCCTCCCAACATTGCGGCTATTGTGAAAGCCCGACACCATGCGTTAACTCCTAGTAGTACAGAAGCTGTCGAGGCTACAGCCACAGCGAATATTCCCGGTGTACCAGTAAATCAATCCTCTTCAAGCAATATCCCTATCTGCGGTGCAGATGATTCAAAGTTAAACGTTGATGGGACTCAGCGTTCGCGTTCTGGTAATTAACTTGATATGATTTTATTTTAAGATGGCACTGGCAGAATGATTCGCGAAGCCTGGTCCGCAGAAGACCGCCGTTTATTTTTCCACGCTGTCCGTTTGGTAAGTGTTTGTTAAACGAACTAAAAAATTTAGGAGCTATGATAAATAACTACTCGAAATTATCATCCCATTTGAATGACTTCCTTTTTATTTATATTATCACATATTTATGGACAAGAAAACTGATAATGACCTCAACTGAACCATATTAGGTAAACGCCTGATATACAACAGTGGGTTGAGAATTGGTCTGACCTCTGTCACTTGATGTTTCTGGTTCGCATGGCGCTGTTTTTTCCGATAAACACCCCCAGTATATGTTAACCTTCCTCTACCTAAAACCTCTCATAGTACACGGAGTACTAAAATGGGGTCATATTTGACCCCAATCGTTTTTTGTATTTAAACATGTTATTAAGGTTCTGCAATGGAATGAAATGAATAAAAACTATATTCTAGAGACTTTAAAGCTTTATTTTCAAATATTCATCAACTAAAATCCATATTTATGGAAAGAAAAACAAAATTTAATAAAAGATAAACTGATGGGTACAAATAATTAAGCATGACAGTTTACACAATTTGTTACATTGGATTCTGTATGTTCAGGGCAAATGAATGCAGAGCATAACGAACATTTAACACTATATTTGGTGTCTTTCGTCCTTGGGCAGAATGCACAGCGATTTCTTTTCCCTTTTCTTAAATTAGCTGGTATTGGTGGTGGAACCTGTTGTGGTAGAGGGCCTATAACTGATGCCATACCTGCTTGAACTGACAATGGTATTCCTGTTCTTGGAGGATTTGCCCTCGCTTTGATTGCAGGTTTCACGAGTTCCAAACCCAAATTCTTGAGCAAATTAAGTCTTGTCAGTGATGTATTTGGATATTTCTTTTGGTAAAGCACATAAGCATTCAAAGCACAAACATTGATAATATGGGTGAGAAGAACAAACGGCCATCTTTTCGAGCATTCAGTGATACTCTCTTCAATTTCCATTCAGGATGACCGAGTTGTGCTGCTTTTTTTCAGAACAATCAACTATCATATTGAAAATACTATCATCAAAAAGTAGCTGAAATGCGCTTATTGGCGTCTCTATGTTTTTGCTGATAGCTGTAAGTCCAGGTGTCACTCGGAGAATATTTCGTCTCAAAGTTCTTCGTTGAGCTGAGTGGGGAGTTCTTCTCCATTTTGTTCCATCTCTTGAGGTTATGTAATTTTTATCATCATATTCATCTGAGTCTTCTTCATAAGTAGAAGAGGAAGAATCATCTTCATTAGGCAAGATATTGTCTTCTATTTCTGAATTTTCATCATGAATAAGTTCTTCTTCACTATCAACCTCCGAATCGGATTTATATAAAGTTTCTTGTATTTGTTCATCACTAAGATATATACCAGACATAACTGGGTATTATTATCTGAAAAAATTATAAAAATTAAAAATTTCTGTAATAAATAAATTTTTAGGACAATATTTGACATCAACACATTCTCCTGAAATGGGGTCAAAAATGACCCCACACACTTAAAAACGTCATAAGTAGTAAAATAAAACAAGTATCCAATTGGTACTGCTTGTCAATGTTTTACACATAATTTTAGGAAGGAAATGATAATTTTGGATAAATTTATCCATTAGTTTAGCAGTTATTGCAAAATTACATACTCTGGGGTCATTTCTGACCCCATTTTAGGTCCAGGAAGGTTAATGAGCTCTGCAGGCACACAAATCCCAGCGCCACGTTTCAGGTCCATTTCTTACCTTAATTCGCCTAGCCTCAAAGTTTCATGTTTTTGAAACAAATTTATGACGTGCAACATTGCCAGCTTAGTACTAGCGCTATACTACGCTATGGTATCTCTTACACTTGATAGAACCCATAAAAATAAGAATAACTTCTCAAGTTTATTTTCACCTTGAATTTCTTTTCTTCTGAGAAGAATTCATGTAGAGCTAGGCAAAATCCAGCTATATCTCCGGTTTCATTTTATTTTTGCAAGTTAGACTAAGCCTTTAACAGCTGGAGTTTTAATTTTTCGAACAAAAAGCAGCGCGATTCCTGGTTTAACGGTGGCACAAATTGCAATAGGCTGAATAATTCTGCGATCAATCTAATGAAATTGCATATTTTTACTTGATAAACCATCTTTTCCACATCCTCTTCATTCACCTGTTCATCTCATTTACTTATCACCAGTGATCATTTCAAAATCCCGCATCATTGATAGACCAATACAGTTCATAATGCTGATCTCATTGTTCTAGTTTCCCCAACTTTTGTTCATTTTTTATCTTGAAAAGTTGGCGTTTTCCCCCTATACCCTTAGTATGGGCGCAACTTCACCGAAATCACACGTTTCATTCGGTCACGTGGTCATCGAGTGTCCTCCGAAAGTGGATCTGCTCCGGTTTCTCAGGCTACCACGGACCATCCTGTCATATCAGGGGCCGGTTGCATTTCCACGACCGCTTTAACGTCGACGACATCGGTGGTTTTTTCCACTGCCGGTTTGGCCTCTTCAAATATTGACGGCTCGACACAACTAACTGGCCGTACACGGGAACAAGTCAGATTATTCTACTGGCAGACGTGGCAAAAAATTCGACGTTATTTGAAATTCCCAGACTGTGTTCCTCAGCATGTTCGGGAAGTCTACGCTCTGATCAATTATTCGGTTCTGCGTACGCGTATTAAGAAGCGTGAGTCACATCTCATCCAAGCTTGTTAATCTGTAGTTATCTTTCAAAGTAGCAACAGGCACCTCCATGGTGACGATAGAGTACCGCTTTTTTGTGTGTATGCTCTGCGGTGTGTGTTTGAATCAGGTTTTACTTTCATGCCAGTTCTCTACATGTTTTTTCACAGGTACGCAAGCGACGACAAGCCAGATAAAATAACGTGTCGGGGTATACTGCTTGTGTTCTGTTGTGACAACCATTTTTGACTCTCTGTCCAGACAGCGCATACGTCTGTGTGCACGTCTTTTAATTTCATTCCAAACATCTAATACTGTATGTATGAAATCACAAACCTGATCTAGGCCAAGAGTCGCACATTCATAAGCTGCAGGTAGGCTAAGTTACTATCAGGTTGCCCATGCCTAGAATGATATGAGAATGAAACACCGCCGGTAGCACGTCAAATTAGCACGTTGTTAGCTACATAGCTGCTACTGGGCAACCTGACAGTATCTTAGCCCATGTGCAGTCTCTGACTGTGCTGCACTTTGCCTGGAACAGGCTTGTGCTTTCATACATACATACTGTTTGGTTGAATAGGTGGACGTGTACAATTCTGAATGTGTAGAGACAATAGTCTGCTACAACTGTATCCACCATCATACCCGACTAGCTAATTGATTTTCTGCTCCTACAGATTTACGCTATTGTCTGATTAAGTATACTCTGGTAAAGAAAGAACTTCACGGACGATCTCTCCTGATGTTCAATAATCGGGGTGATATCCACCCGACGCCTTGGACTCTGTACCATGGGCGTTAAACATCAGTCAGCCACGCGAATTAGTCTGGGGTAGAAAATCTCAGTGTATCATATCGATGCACCTACACCACAGGGTCGGCTTCAAACAATTTGATACGTTACACATGTTCCTAATTACGATTCATCAATGATCGCAATAGTTTCCCAATCGCGATATCAGCGATAACCATGGCGTTTATATTGCGATATACAACCTGTCTTTCTGGCTATGCTTTTCGCACATTGTTTAACATGTGGTACTTGTTGTTTATACCGATGCGGGGCATCCCAGGCGATTGGTTATAACGACGAGTTCTCTGACTTCTCAAATAATCGTCGTTGAGGTATTTTGTGCTTAGTAATCCCAGTCACCTCGCCATGTCTAAGTTTCTGGATATAAGGTGCATCCACCGTTAATCACTTAGATGGAACTACTGCTTTTTATTTTTTCAATCATTGACTTTGTATGGAACGGTATAAAAGCACAAGCCCGATCCAGGCAAAGTGCCGCACAGTCAGAGACTGCACGTGGGCTAAGATACTGTCAGGTTGCCCAGGCCTAGACAGATATGAGGGGGGGGTAGAAATAGAAATGGTAGTGAGACTCCAGCCTGTTTCAGCATGCAGCTCACTACCGTTGGCCAATCAATTTAGCACGATGTTAGCCGCACAGCACACAAATGCTGCACGATTGCACATCCGTACATTAACCTTAGATGTGTCTTTCTCCGGCGTTTGTTAAGAGTATATTACCGAGCTACCAAACGTTCAGTGTCCCATCCTTCCTATATTCACGGCCAATCAGCGTATACTGAACCGTGCTGAATTTCCGTTTTTTTCTTTTTTCATCGATTCATTCATTATATTTGTCATTCTTTCATTAATTGCACGCTTTCTTCACTCACTTACGTTTTTAGCACTTGATCATCGTCTTGGCGAAAAGCTGAACGAGTTGGTTCACTGCGGGTACGTCGTTGATTTTATAATTCTGGTTCATCTTGTAGTATTCCTGGTCCAATCACTATGCTTCTTCTTTTTCATATCGTTCCAGCCTGACTGCGATTCGTCACAATGGTCGGCGCTATCTGTTACGCACACCTGCGTGTCCAGTGCTTAAAAAATTCAATAATATTACTGGTACGTCGTATAATCTGGTGTTATATGATCATCGTTAATTGTGCCATCTTTCATCCCGCGTGGTTTCCTAGTTTTATGTAGAGGCTGTTTTTTATATTAACACTGTGTAAGATTAAATGAATTACAAAGTGACGCTACCCTATGCGCAGTTTATGGTTACAACTTTGGGCTCATCCTTCATTTGTGTACTACGGTTGAGGTGGAGACGGCTCAACTTATAAAAACCCAGATACTCGGTTCATTCTTTCGTCTTCCTTTCTATATCATCAGCGTCCTTGTTAGATGCCTAAACAAGCTGATGTGTTTATACGATTTTTCTTGGAAACGAATGGGGTTATTGTAATGTGTTGCTCACATTGGAATTCGTAATTGCATGCATTTTCATCATCAACTGTCTCGACTGTGCGCAATCACGTGATGGAGACAGTTCGGTTAGGACCAGCGTGCTTTGTAACAGCGGAGAAATGGTAAGAGGCGGTGTGAACATGTAAGCCATTGTTGGATAAGTTTGGAACGACCAAACTGTTCAATCACATGTGGCCACACACCTATGGATTGAAATTAACCCATGGGCTTGAACGAAACATCTGTATTTAGATGCATTTCCGTCACACACACACATCCCACATCCGGTTTCGTTATGTTTGCACTCAGCAGATCGGGATACACATGCTTTGTTCCAGTAAAGAAAGGATAAATACAGTTAGTAATAGACTACATTGGTCTATTTGAAGCGTCTTGAGCGCTTGATTTGAAAGGAATCTGTAATTCTGACTTTGACAATCGTGGCTAGTTTTACTAACCCTATTGATCTGTAGATGAGTATTTTTTTTACCTGCGTACACTAAGGTATCGTAAGTCGCTGGGGAATCGCCAGCATAACAGCCTGCCCGGTAGAATATGTGCTTTACTTCTTTCGAGCACAGTTCGTTTCGCGCTACGTTGATTTACACCATCACCGATTTCGTGGATAGAAAGACTCTGTGACACTGCCAGATTCCTAATCAGGAAAGCATTACTTCCGTAACAATGTTTGATTTCTATGCACCCTGGGTACGATAGAATAAAAAAGGTGGGAACGCTTTGTGAATGTTTGTATCCCAAACGATCTACTCTATGGTGAGCTGAAATCAATAAGTCGACCATTTGGCAGACCGCACATGCGATGCAAACACGTTTCCAAGAGAGAGATAAAAGCTCTTCACATTGACCCTACTGGTTAAGAAGAACCTGTTCACATTGGAGAGATACTATTCTCAGCTGCTAATCGTAGATCACGCCTTCAGCGTGCAATTGACATCGTTCCACCGAACACTGCCTTTGAGCGCTGTGTCATTCCCGTAGCTGTTGAGCGAGAAACAATCATGCGCTTATGATGTACATCCATGATCGACATCGGCCGAAGGAGGCCAACAACAAATACCGTCACATTGAGATGAGTTGCCTACCCTTACTTTTACTTAATTTACTTTTGTGCGACTATCTCCTCCTTGAGAATGAGTCGGCTTCGTTGACGTCACGGATTGCAGCCACTCACGCTCGGCGGTTAGAAGCGAGATCCGCGTAGATTTTAAGCCAGGTCCGGTCCCACGTACGTCATCCGTAAGCCGAAAGAATCATATGCTCGACGGAGTTTTGTGAATGAGCGAATTAACCTCATCATGACAGCATCGTTTCGGCTTTACATGTTTTGCGGAAATACTCATGCGCAATCGCACAGTACTTTTGTGCTGTGTGCCTAACATTGTCCTAAATCGATTTGCCACCGATAGAGAGCTGTATGCAGAAACGCTGGAGTTTTACTTCCATTTCTATTTTCTTTCTCATATCTGTCTAGGCCTGGGCAACTTGGCAGTGTCTTAGCCCACGTGCGGTACCTTTCCTGGATCAAGCTTGTGCTTTCATACTTACATGCATACATACATACATACATACATGCATGCATACATACATATGCGTTGTAACATATTTGTCTCGCCACTCTAAAACTCGACCAAGCACTCGAAGAAGCTGCTTACAGCGAAACACCCAATGAACGCAGTTATGAGCATTATCATTGAGAGTGAGCAACCTGGACGGAATGCTACATGCTGATTATGGTTCCACAACTCGTCATACTTAGCAAGTCGCACAGACGAATTGAAACATGAAGCTTAGCTATGGTATGAAAGCACAAGCCTGATCCAGGCAAAGTGCCGCACAGTCAGAGACTGCACGTGGGCTAAGATACTGTCAGGTTGCCCAGGCCTAGACAGATATGAGGAGCTCAGATTTGCTCAAAACCGATTCACATTGTAATCGGAACATGATGTTCGCACACCATTCTTGGCTGGTGACTTTGAACGTCATTTTGCTGGGTTATGTGGATTTTTTAGTCACAGCTGTGATTGTGTTAGGTTTGCTGTTCGCCAGGTATCACGTCTATTTTTCTTTACCTAGTTCCCTCAAGATTATATGTAAGTGCCGATTAGCGACATTGATGTGATTTCATTCTTGTGAGGAGGACTATTTACACAGCATCAGGATGCCAAGGATTGCACTAGAAGATACGTGTAGTGCTTCTCCTGACTTTTGTTTCATAATTTAATTCCCACGGTCCCACTACTCTGTGCGGTCATTTTAGAGAGTAAGAGGATTTTCGTGTGTTGATTATTTCACTTGTTCGTGTAACCCACACCGAACACTCATTTCCTCAACGTTCACCGTGTGTCGATTTATTATTTTATATTTATGATGCTACTGTTGTTTATTCAGTAGTTTTTACCGATGCAAAACGCTTCAAATTATTAGTGGGTGTAAGCGATACAATGCGAATGGCAACGCTTTAATACTCCGTTTATCATGTCTGTATGTAATGAAATCTCTTGACATTGACCCCGCTGACATTGGAGGCATTGTGTAAAGCGTCGTCTGCAAGCTGGGGAGGAGCAGATATAGCTCTTGGCTGCTGAACGCAGATCTCGACGCCGGAGTACAACTGACGCCCTACAACCGAGTTCTGACCATCGTTGTAAGCGCTGCGGGAGAGATCGTTCCTCCCGAATCGGACTGTTTAGTCATTCGAAAATCTGTAGAACATGAAAATTCATGCGATTGTGATGTACATCCATGGTTGACATCGACCGAACGAGGCCAACAGCAACATGTAATTGCATGTATATTGCCCACGATTTTTGCTCCATAATTCTCAATATTTCGTGCTGTATAATTCGCCATCAAATATCCACAGACGCGCATTTCAACTTTATCGTGCTGCTTTAGCTCCACCGCATGAATTCCTCCTACCAGAAGATATCTGGGTTGAACTTGTCCCTCAGTCCCAGGCGGATTTATGGCGTGTGCTTGAGGCGGAACAAAATCCCCGCGTCCGTCTTCGTGTGGACATCAATCGCCAACTCTCGGATGTACTTCGTCTAGTGGAGAACAAATGGCAATTAGCCACAGAACGCATGGTAAATGACGCGTCTGAAAATCCATTTGCGTATTGTACAACATCATTTTCGCCTAAATTGATTTACTTTGGGTGTGGGCCATGGTTTTCTTGATAATCAATCTCGTTTTGTATCTTGTTTGCAGCAATCTTTATTTGACTTGCCTGTAGAACAGCCATGCCCGTCTCTCCATCTGAGCGTGCGTATAGCCCCTACGCAATCTGTCGACGGAGCCATCCGACTACAAGAAGTTCCCCGTGTACGATCGGTCGATGTGGCGTTACGTTGTTACATTGAGCAACAAACTGCTGCCTCAAAGACACCTTCCTCACATCAGACCACAGGTTAGCGTGAGGGTGTAGTGCTTGCTCGAAAAATGTCTTTTTGGTTAGTGAACCTTTTTAATTTGGGGTGTGACCACTGTACGAGCTGGTACAATCTGTAGATTTTATCTGTTGATTTCGATGCACTTTGTATGTTGATAATCCGAAGGTCCAATGCACAACCGACTTCAAAAGGTAACCTTATTACTGTTTGTTGGAACCCTTCAAATTTTAAACATGGCTAAACTATCACAAACATTCGTGTAATCCACGAACGACAGAGGGGCTCCAGACTATTCTCCAATGCCGGGAAATTGAAACAAAATGACCACCTAGAACAAAACGTTCTCATTGGCTGAT
>JACCGJ010015010.1:0-18353 GCA_013407085.1 Atriophallophorus winterbourni | reverse complement strand
AAATATTACGATATTTTGCCCATTCTGTGAAAGTGCAAACTATATTACCTGCATTACTAAGATATAAATATTTACTTCATATATCTTCATTATGGCTCAAATTACTTTTCCATGCTTAAAGGCTGGTTGTGGTAAGCATGTAGCCAAAGGTATTGAGTGTTGTACATGCAAACGCTGGGCGCACCAAATGTGCTCTGGTATACCAAAAGACCAGTACACCATATATGCAGCCCATACATGGTTCGAATTTGTCTGCATGGAATGCAAAGAAGTTGCACGGGAAGCTTATCGTGAGCAAGTTTCCCAATTACTCGCAACATTGCAGGAACTAACACAAAGATCTTACGCGCACAAACCAATCTTGCATACGCCGGCGGATGTACGAAAATCTGCGGGGAAAAGTCAGGGTAAAACTAACAACAATGTTGTTAATCAGCGTAAGAAAAAGAGCCAGCCAGCTCGAAAGTTACCGCGCTCCCCAACAAGTGAAAAAACCGAGCCGCGTCTCGATAATTTAGCGACGATTAACTCGCAATTGGCTTCAATCCGAAGCGAATTGCGAGCGTTGCAGAAAAAAGGCACTTTTCCCGAGAAAAGTTTGAAAACCATACCAGAAACATTCTGATCCATAACGAGGAAGAGCCTTTTATACAGGAGGCTAAAGCATGACGCAGTTTAGATCGCAAATGCATACGAAATTTACTGCGTCTGGCAGACCTTAAGCCCAATCTACAGATAGTTCGGGTACACAGAATCGGTCTGTATAAGAAAGGAAACCAAGCAAGGCCAATTTTGGTGGAATTCAGAAACCAGAGAGACAGAGACCTGTTTCTCTCTAAAGGCGACCAAATACATACCAATACAAATGGTTTGTATAGATTGGTGCCAGATAGCCGCCCAGTTTCAGCAAATTATTTTGCGTTCCAGCGTTCGGGTAGCAAAGTAGCGAAACCGAAGAGCAACCCTGATAAGCGCCGATTGAATAACTCCGCAACAGCGGATATTTCAATCAAGAACGCTCAAGTGGTGGTAGAAAATATAGGGGACGAATCGTGGCTAAGTTGTGATGCAGCAAACGAAAGCCTCGCTTCGTATGCGCTCAACGCTCTTGCATTAAGAACCTCTACGCCACAACCTTCCAGCGACGTAGATTCTCCACACAGCACTAATTTGGACATACCAAAAAACTTGGTAATACCTCGGGTTTTGCGCCCGAGGGTTGTCCGAAATTAGGCGGAGTACATCGAACTGCTGTGAGCATACTATACACAAATGCTTGCAGCGTGCGTAGTAAATGGCTGGAATTAATGCAGAAAGCCTCCAATAGTAAATCTAGGATCCTAGGTATATCAGAGACCTGGCTTCAAGATGCAGACATTATTCCAGTTGATCTTTTTTCGACATATACAGCCATCAGATCGGATAGACCAGATGGTAGACGCGGAGGAGGAGCTATAATACTACTACAACATGGTATCAAATACCAAGACTCTGGCATCAAAATGGCCACCTTCGGCATCCAGCTGGTCTCGACAATCGTCACAGACGGTAAGCTTTCTTTTGCGTTAGGCTGCCTTTACAGGGCACCCGGCGCTTCTGAGGAGGAGGACCAGGAACTTAGGGAACTTCTCACCAGGTTGCTCAAAACTGCCCCACGAGTCTATTTAATAGGTGACTTCAACTTACCGGGTATTGACTGGGACACTCAGACAACCTGTGATAGAATTTCTCAGGTATATCTCGATTGGATGCACTCCAGTGCGCTTTATCAGCACGTAAGTGAGAAAACTAGGTACAGAGATGGACATTCACCATCTACACTGGACCTACTTTTGTCTAAAGGTCCTAAAGATGTTCAAGACCTCTCTTACGACTCAACTTTAGGGAAAAGTGACCATGTCACCATAATATTCCAGGCAATTCTCTGTTTTCATAAGCCACCAGTCAAATACAGGCGTAATCTAAATCGAGTTGACTGGAATGCTGTAAGGCTTTCCGCTTTACGATGTGACTGGTTCTCTGAAACCAATGACATCGAAAGTAAATGGTCGGTTATTAAGCGCAATATTTTAAGTCTTCAAGACCTTTACTGTCCTTTCCGACCTATACGGCTAAGGAACAAGCCACCTTGGTGGACTCCTGCGGTGCGACGCAACATTATTAGGCGCGACAGACACTGGCGGAGATACACAGCCTTGCCAACCTATAGAAATTGGTCGTGCTATAAGGCTTCGAGGAACAACACAGTAAAGCTACAACGGAAGCTTAAGCGATGCTACGAAACTTACCTGGCGAAGTCTGCTAAAAAGTACCCTAAGAAGTATTATAGTTATGTTCAGTCTAATGGTAAGACAAGGGAGCACATAGGTACCCTAATATTAGACAATGGCCAGAAAGCCAATTCTGACCCCGAAAAGGCAGCAGCTTTGCTGGATTATTTTCGAAGCGTACATAGAATGGATGGCGGGGATGCGATTCACTCAGTCCCAACTCTTAATACGGAAATGGGTGCCTCACTAAGCGAAGTAGTTTTTGCACGGATGATGTCGCACGTGTCCTAAAGAATCTAGACGGAAATAAATCCGCCGGACCTGACGATGTGCATCCTAAAATTGTAACGGAAATATCTACGGTACTAGCAGGGCCTCTATGTGAGTTATATAACGAATCGTTCTGCAAAGGCATCCTACCAGATGACTGGAAGAAAGCCATTGTCGTACCCATTCCAAAGGGAGGTTGCGCAAACATAGTTAAGCATTTCCGACCGGTAAGCTTGACTAGTGTTTTATGTAAAACCTTGGAGAGACTTATCAGGGATCGATTGTGCAGCCACCTCGTGCACAATTCATCATTAAGCACGGTTCAACATGGCTTTCTTAAAGGAAGGTCGTGTCTCTCAAATCTTTTATGCTTTTTAGATCGAGTTTCTGAGACACTGGATGAAGGCGGACGGGTAGAGGTCTTTTACTTAGAATTTAGTAAGGCGTTTGACTCGGTTAGTCACAGGTTCCTAGGGATGAAGCTCTCGGCCAAAGGCATATCTGGTAAGCGTCACGACTGGATAACCAGTTTTCTTCGTGATAGGTCCGTGTAGGCGATACTACCTCTGAATTCGCAACAGTTACTAGTGGGGTACCACAAGGTTCAGTATTAGGCCCAATACTTTTTCTGATCTTCATCGATGATCTCGCATCGCAGTTGTCATGTCCCTGCTACATGTTTGCTGATGATGTCAAATTCACCGGATCCAGTGATCACGGTGATTTGTTGAGAGATATTGAAAAGGTAATTAAATGGTCGCAGGATTGGGATCTTCCTCTGAACTATAGTAAATGTCATCTGTTGTCTGCAGCAGTCGACAGAATTACAGTAACTGCGAATAACGGTAGGATCGACTTTCAATCTATTCAGAGGATTAAGGATTTGGGTATAGTCGTAACAGCGGACATCAAATGGGCTGCGCAGTGTGCCACCGCTGCACAACGAGCTAGAGGAGAACTCTTTAGGCTTAAATCCGTTCTGACATGTAGAACGCCGGAAGTGTTTATCCCTTTCTATACGGCGATTGTCAGGCCGCATTTAGAATACTGCGTGCAAGCCTGGAGCCCCTTCTTTCAAAAGGACATATTACTATTAGGAAGAGTCCAACGACTGGCTACCAAAATGGTTGAAGGTATGTTTGGGAAATCCTACGAAGAACGTCTAATTTCTTTAGGTCTCTTCTCCCTTCGGCGTCGGCGTCTACGGGGTGACCTCATAGAAACTTTCAAAATCCTGAAAGGCTTAGGCGACGAGGGCTGTCAAATCCTGTTCTCTCGAGCGATCAACCCCTCAACTAGAGGACATACATGGAAGCTCGCGAAAAACCACAGCCGTCTGAATCTTAGGCAACACTTTTTCAGTGAAAGAGTGGTAAGCTTCTGGAACAAGCTGCCTGAGGAACTAATAGCTTGCACATCAATAGGTGCATTCAAAAGGGGTTTAGATGCCTTGTGGCTTGGGCTTTTCCCAGATTTTTTCCCGTGAATATGCAGGTTGTCTGTCGTCAGAATTGTCCATTTTTTGTTCATTTCGAAATTATATGGTCTTGACCACAATTTTTTTTTTAAAAAAACAAAAAAAATCCTGTTATATAAGGCCTCGTTTTAAATGTCATGTTTTAAATGTACGCACCAATTTTCCATAGCTAACCTCTCACCGGCTTGGTGAAGAGAAACCCTTTCCGTTTTTCTCAGTCGCAGCTACAAATTCTGGGACCAAAGGACGGCCTGGAAAACATCGGACGTACCTTCGCATACGACGAGAATACCAGAGGAAAATGAACCAACTTTGGCAGTGGTGGCGCTCCTTTGAAGCTTTCCACAGACGGAAATTCTGGACGCTCGATTGGCTTATCCCTTGGCGGCGCGATCGTCGAGGATATCCAAATCACAATAAGAAAAAACGCTTTGGCAGTGGTGGTTGCTTCTCTGCAGCTTTCCACCGGAAGAAATTCTGGACGCTCGATTGGCTCGGTAGCCACATACTGTCCTGTGCAAACTGAACTGAACTGAACTTTGATGGAAAATGGACTCTACGACCAGATCGGGTTTGCCTGTTATGGTCAGTTTGTTTGATACACGGGGGTAGAGGGGGTTTCGTTGGGGGTTCGGGAGTACCGGTGAGTTTCGGTTTGGGGGGTGAAGAGACAAAATCTTGAGGAGCAACGTTCGGGGTATTTTCTTTCGCCTCTGGTGCCGGTTCGACGTAGGCTACTTTCAAACGATCAACGCTGACGGTCTCGTGTGTTCCGTTGCGGTAAATAACGAAGTAGTATGGATACCTGTTGATTACCTTGTATAGAATTCTTGGATTTTATGTGCAATTGAGTCTTTTAACTGATGAGTGGCGCCAACGGCGAATTGCGAAGTAGCCAGGTTTTTTAATTGATTTGTTAATGATTAATACTGCAACTCATACGTCACTGTGCCCAGACGACATCCTATGATTCCTGGTGTCCATTTCTCTCTCGTTCCGTAATGAGACCCGACATATGCTCGATCACCTGGTTTATAGAATCTTCAATTAGGCTTTTGACCTGTATGCAGTCCGAAGTTTGCCTGTGGTTTATGTTCTGGGATTTTCGGTAGCATGGTGCTGTGTATTGTTTTTAGTGGGCAGCCCAAAAATATCTCGGCTGGTGATTGTTTTCCTGGTAGCGATAGGTTTGGTGTAGTGCGATACGCAAACAAAAAGGTATGCAGTTGTTCATTCCGCGTTGCTTCTACTTTTAACTTCAGGAGTGCTCGTTTGAAAGTATCTACAAAACGTTCGGCCTGCCCATTGGATTGTGGATGATAAATGGGCGAATGCATGTGATTGATCGTGAGGGAGGCACAAAATTCGGTGAACTCGGATGAGGTAAACTGTGGTCCGTTGTCAGTGACGTACGTTTCGGGTATGCCAAATTGAGAAAATAGCCTTCCGAAGATCGATATTGTAGAACTTGTCGTGATTTTATTCATGGTATGAATTTCAGGCCATTTTGAATAAGCATCAACAATGACAAAATAGTGTATCCCATTCAAGGGTCCTGCAAAGTCTGCATGAATACGTTTCCATGGTCCCGATGGAACAGGCCAGGACTGTGGTTCACATTTCGGAGGTCATTTGGCTGCTTCAGCACAACTGTTGCATGAGCGCACCATGTTTTCGATCCCACGGTCCATGAAGGGCCAAAAGGCATAATTCCGGCTAAGCGCTTTAATCCGACTGATACCAGGATGACCCTGATGTAATTGTCGCAGAACAAGATGTTGTAGAGCTCTAGGAATGACTACTCGATCGTGGAACATAAGACAGCCGTCAACGATGGATAGTGCGAATTGGCGAGTAGAGAACTGCTTGAGATATGGATCAGTGATTTTCTCAGGCCAGCCGTTTTGTTGGAAATGCATAACTTATTGCAGTGTTTGAGCGTTTGCGGTTGCCTTGTGAACTGTAGCTGCCGTTATTGGAAGATGTCTGACGCTTGCATTGAAAACATGGTACATCGGGTCTGCTGAAACAGAAGACACTACGAAGTCTTCATTTTGGGATCGAGAACCAATGTCCGCAATGAGCCTTGAGAGTGCATCAGCGTGACCGAAGTTGCTGGTACACTTGTATCGGAGGTCAAAATCATACGACAATAATTGAGTTGTAGTCGTTGTAGTCGATTTGCTGTATGTACAGGTATCCCGTTCTTCGCACCAAATATTGCCAGCAGTAGCTTATGATCTGCGAATAAGGTAAACTTTCGGCCGTATATCATTTTATGGAACTTGTTAACAGCAAAGACGAGGGCCAACCCTTCTTTCTCGATCTGACTGTAATTCCTTTCAGCAACTGTTAATGTTCTTGATACGTGCATGACGGTTTTTTGTTTTCCATCAGGAAATTTATGCAACAATACGGCGCCAATTCCATTTTGCGATGCATCTGCTGCAAAGATCATGGGTAGTTTTGGATCGTAGAGTTTTAGCAGTAGATCAGACGATAAGATATCTATTTGCTGTTCTTTGTTAATAGATATTTGAGTGGTGCTCGAAGTTCGTGCATTTTTGGTACAAAGTTATGATAATAATTTACCAGGCCAAGGAAAGACTGCAATGTCGCCACGTTGTGAGGCAGTGGCATGTCTCTGATCGCCTTGGTTTTGTCTGGATCAGGTCGTCTACCTTCATGATTAATTATTGATCCCAAGTAGGTTATAGTGTCTGTCATATGAGTGCATTTTTTGGGCCTGACACGGTAAACATATTCCTCTATGGTTGTGAAAAGTTTGTTTAAGTGATCATAATGTTCTTCGCAATTCTGGCTAGATACGATGATATCATCCATATAAGCTTTATCAAAGGATAATCCGGACAGCATGGTGTCCATTATTTGCTGAAAGATTCCCGGAGCGCACTTAACACCGAAAGGCAGACGATTATAACGATACATTCCTTTGTGTGTGTTGTTGGTTAGCAGCTCTTTCGATTTCTCACAAACTGGAACTTGTAGGTATGCATCAGAGAGGTCAATCTTTGAAAATATTTTCCCGCCATTCATCTGCGAGAATAGATACTCTGGGGTCGGTAATGGATATTGGTGCGTCTCCAGTGAGCCATTTACCCCACTGGAAAAATCTGTGCAAAGCCTCAGTGTTCCGTTTGGTTGTCTCACTTCCACAATTGGTGCTGCCCATGATGAATATGTCACTGGATTCAAGACACCTTCCTTGACTAAGCGTTCTAACTCTTTCTCCACAGCTTCCAAGGCAGAGTAAGGTACTGGACTCTTTGGGCGAAAACCTGAACGTGTTCCAGGTTGTAAGTATAAGACTGTATCAGCTTTGTTGCAGAGGCCCAATCCTTCACAAAATACCTTTGGATATTTCGACTGGAAATGACACATAAGTTCTTCGGTGGTTTTAAGCTTCAGTGGATTCATAGTGTACACATGTTCGTCGGTGGCATGAGTAACTTCAACGGAGTTATCGCAAACACTATTGAATGGTACATCCCATAGTTTTAGCTCTTCTATCCAGTCAATGCCCAAAAGATTTACCTCGTCGCTAGGTGTAACATGTATATCCCCGCCAGAAGCATTGTTGGCGATTCGAGCTGTTAGGATCATTGGTGGTTTTCCGATTACAATCCAAGTCTGACGGGAAATAATGTTTATATCTGAGGCACTGTCGATTCGCAATCTCACTGGATGGTCATTAACCTCAACCGCCGCAGGTATTTTTGTTTTGTGCGTATTTGTTTCGCTTGGAATTCCCTGCCAGCCAATTTGGTAAGCTCAAACACTTTCTCTATATTTAAATTAAAACTGGACGATTTTCTGAGAGCCAATCCAAATTATGCCCCGAACTATTTATAATACACTCAAATCTCGGTAATATGCCACCCGTCGGGACCGAGCAAGAGTGGCATAGTAGCGAGAGTGGCATAGTAACGAGGTTTTGTAAAAACGACTTTATTTTTTCAAGTCCATCATTTATTTGCACAATCGATCAGTCCAAAGCTATCAAAAGTCGTCGGCTGACGCATCTTCTTTCGTCGGATCTCATTCATCTAGTTGTCTAGCCGAGCACACGCTTGCATTACACCGGGCTTACCGCTTGTCTGCTGCATGAACTTTCGGACAGTGATCCAAGCACGATGGGCTTCCTCGCACAGAACGATTTCTTCCTCGACAATCACTTCGTCTTCGCTTTCCATCGGCTGTTCATTGTACAGCATCTCCTCCGCAATTTCCTCCAGCTTCAACCTGCACTGTCTTAAACGTGACGCCATTGCGATTCTTGAAGCAGTCCAACCAATCGTCGCTCGCCATGAAGTCTGGGATGTGCATCAGCTCGGCCAGTTTCATCGCCTTCTCCTTGATCAGATCGCCGCTGACAGGCAAATTCAGTCCTCTTGCTTGCTTCAGCCACATCAGCACTCCCTCCTCAGCTTTATACGCTTCGATGGAACTCCAGCTTTGATTGCAGCTTCAATTGCATCCTTCTTGCTGAGAATGCCCTTCACGGTGGTTCTGTTAACTTCGACGCCCCATTTCTCGCATATCACCCTCACCAACTTGGACTGATTCGGCTCCTCCTTCGCAGCATCGATGATCTCGAGCTCCTCCTTCAGCGTAAAATCGGTTCGCTTGCGTTTCTGAGCTGACATTATGGGCTGAATAGTTTGAAAAATAACGATGTCACTGTTGTGAGTGTCTGTTTGTGCGCGCGCTTTCGTGGGCCTATCTATCAATACTTGAAGCAAGAGTAGGAAAGAGGCTTGTTGTTGTGCGTGAGGTGATTGGCTTGTTGTAGCTGGCGTCAGGGAGAAATATCGCGTGTTTAACCTTGAAACCGGGTTATTATATGCGTAAAATGCGCAAAAATGCACTTTTAAATAGTCACAGAATAGTGGCATAGTAACGAGAGTAGGGAGTGGCATAGTAAATTTATTTCGTATTGAATTTTTCGGGACCGAGCAAAATTGGCACCGCAGCGAGAGTGGCATAGTAACGAGGTGGCAAAGTACCGAGATTTGAGTGTATATCGTTACCAGAATTATTTTGATTTTAAAATTTTTCTACACACATACACATATACACTTGTACCTATAGTTCAACTGCATGGTTATTGTAAAGTAAATGCTTTTTCAACCATAAATCTTGAATCTTGAATCTTGAAGCGTGACCTCGACCGCCTCTACCAGTGGGCATTAGAACACAATTTGCCATTTAACTCAACAAAATGCCACATTCTAGCCATTCGACACTCTGTTCGTTACCCTTATCACTTGGGTGGCGAACTTTGCACCATGTGGACCAGGTTAGCGACATCGGCGTCATCGCACAGCAAGACTTGAGCTACTCCAGCCAGTGCGACAAGGCTGCAAGAACCGCGAAACACAGTGTTGGTCTTCTGAGGCGACTTTTCAGACGCTTTGGCCGAACACTCATCCCACAGCTACTGACCGTTTACATCCGCCCCCGCCCCGCTAGAATATGCAGTCAGCGCGTGGCATCCGTGGCTCCAACAAGACATGCACGTCCTCGAACAGCCACAATGGCGAGCAACAAAGATTATCAACACTTTTCAAAACATGTCCTACGAAGAACAGATGCAGCATACCGGCCACTTCTCATTTCGCTACCGACTCCTCGCGGAGGTTTGCTTTTGGGCTTTTGCATTATTTCCTGCCCTTTCACATACGCCCTATCGGAAACACTCTCCTACCAGAGGGGGTAGTTGCAGAGTCACTTTCCTCGTTTAGGCAACGCCTAGATAAACACCTATGGCAATCAACTTTCGCCATTCCAATCTACCCCACTATACTTACATACCGTTACAGGCAGCATATCTGCGTTATATTTGACTATATTGTGCGGTCATTCACCCACACGCGCGTACAGTGTTCGATTGAGATCCGCTTACAACTCTATTCTCATTGGTCCGTCAATATTGATCGCAAACTTGTTCAAATTACATCACTTGTTCAATGGATTTATGTTGCGCTCGTTGAGCTTTTTTTATCCTGTTTGGGTTACAACAGCAGGCGACGGGAATCATGGACCCCATGTTGATGGAGTTTTGAAGCAGCAACAACAACAGATATTTCAACAACAACAAGCCACAACACAGATGATCGAATCATTAACAAATCAGTTAAAAAACCTGGTTACTTCGCAATTCCCCGTTGGCGCCACTCATCAGTTCGAAGACTCAATTGCACATCAAATCCAAGAATTCCATTATGATCCAGACAACGGCAACACTTTCAGTGCTTGGTATCATCGGTATGAAGACATATTTCTTGTGGACGGAGGTGCTTTGGATTGGGAAAACTAAGCTACGCCTTTTGATGCAAAAACAGTCACTATTGTAATTACATCTTGCCAAACCATTCAATAGACTTTAATTTGTCTGACACAGTGTTCAAGTTAAGATTGATTTTTAGAGAGCGAACATCCATATTCAACTTACGATATAATTGTCTGAATCTGTCGAAGTATTCCAGTGAAGATATCGTCACCTATGCCGGTCGTGTAAACCAGGAATGTGAGCGCTTTCAACTGAACGAACTAACATCAACACAGTTGAAGGCTTTGATATTTGTTGCCGGATTGACCTCACTCGATGACGCTGAATTGAGGACACGTTTACTAGCCAAACTTGATTCTACTCCTGAAATATCCATACATGATATAACAGCTGAATACTTGAGATTGATAAACTTGAAACGTGATTCAGAAATGATCCAGTCATCGTCCTCGAATGACATGGCTACAGTTGATCGAATCACAAGAACACCCCAGCACAGCCCTAGCCAAAAAACTTTTGATCAAACACGTAGACAACCTTCAGCTTGTTAGAACTGCCGACAATGGCATTTCGTTAGTTTTTTTCCTTTTCGTGAAATTTCTTGTCATAAATGCGGACGTACAAGATACCTGCCAAAATTTTGTCGTCAAAATCAAACTTCGCGATTCAGATGCACCTCAAATATTGTTTTTGCCACAAATTGTGCTTAATTCCAGAGTCTGCGCAAATTCATCACTCTTGAGATTAATGACAATCCAGTGAGATTGCCAATCGACAGTGCCTCAGATATAAACATCATTTCCCGTCAGACTTGGATTGTAATCGGAAAACCACCAATGATCCTAACAGCTCGAATCGCCAACAATGCTTCTGGCGGGGATATACATGTTACACCTAGCGACAAGGTAAATCTTTTGGGCATTGACTGGATCGAAGAGCTAAAACTATGGGATGTACCATTCAATAGTGTTTGCGATAACTCCGTTGAAGTTACTCATGCCACCGACGAACATGTGTACACTATAAATCCACTGAAGCTTAAAACCACCGAAGAACTTATGTGTCATTTCCAGTCGAAATATCCAAAGGCATTTTGTGAAGGATTGGGCCTCTGCAACAAAGCTGATGCAGTCTTATACTTACAACCTGGAACACGTTCAGGTTTTCGCCCAAAGAGACCAGTACCTTATTCTGCCTTGGAGGCTGTGGAGAAAGATTTAGAACGCTTAGTCAAGGAAGGTGTCTTGAATCCAGTGACATATTCATCATGGGCTGCACCAATTGTGGCAGTGAGAAAACCAAACGGAACACTGAGGCTTTGCACAGATTTTTCCAGCGGGCTAAATGCCTCACTGGAGACGCACCAATATCCATTACCGACCCCAGAGAATCTATTCTCGCAGATGAATGGCGGGAAAATATTTTCAAAGATTGACCTCTCTGATGCATACCTACAAGTTCCAGTTTGTGAGAAATCGAAAGAGCAACTAACTATCAACACACACAAAGGGTTGTATCGTTATAATCGTCTGCCTTTCGGTGTCAAGTGCGCTCCGGCAATCTTTCAGCAATAAATGGACACCATGCTATCTGAATTATCCTTTGCTAAATCCTATATGGATGATATCATCGTATCCAGCCAGAATTGCGAAGAACATTATGATCACTTAAACCAACTTTTCACGATCATAGAGGAATACGTTTACCGTGTCAGGCCCGAAATATGTACTTTAATGAGAGACACTATAACCTACTTGGGATCAATAATCAATCATGAAGGTAGACGACCTGATCCAGACAAAACCAAGGCGATCAGAGATGCCACTGCCTCACAACGTGGCGACATTACAGTCTTTCCTTGGCCTGGTAAATTATTATCATAACCTTGTACCAAAAATGCACGAACTTCGAGCACCACTCAATTATCTATTAACAAAGAACAGCAAATGGATATCTTATCGTCTGATCTACTGCAAACAACCTACGATCCAAAACTACCCATGATCTTTGCAGCAGATGCATTGCAAAATGGAATCGGCGCCGTATTGTTGCATAAATATCCTGATGGAAAACAAAAAACCGTCATGCACGCATCAAGAACATTAACAGTTGCTGAAAGAAATTACAGTCAGATCGAGAAAGAAGGTTTGGCCCTCGTCTTTGCTGTTAACAAGTTCCATAAAATGATACACGGCCGAAAGTTCACCTTATTCACAGATCATAAGCCACTGTTGGCAATATTTGGTGCGAAGAACGGGATACCTTTGCATACAGCAAATCGACTACAACGCTGGGCAACACAGTTATTGTCGTATGATTTTGACCTCCGATACAAGTGTACCAGCAACTTCGGCCACGTTGATGCACTCTCAACGCTCATTGTGGACATTTGTTCTCGATCCCAAAATGAAGACTTCGTAGTGTCTTCTGTTTCAGCAGACCCGATGTACCATGCTTTCAATGCAAGCGTCAGCCATCTTCCAATATCGGTCGCTACAACCGCAAACGATCAAACACTGCAACAAGTTATGCAATTCCAACAAAACGGCTGGCCTGAGAAAATCACTGATCCTTATCTCAAGCAGTTCTCTACTCGCCAATTCGCACTATCCATCGTTGATGGCTGTCTTATGTTCCACGATCGAGTAGTCATTCCTAGAGCATCTTGTTCTGCGACAATTACATCAGGGTCATCCTGGTATCAGTCGGATTAAAGCGCTTAGCCGGAATTATGCCTTTTGGCCCTTCATGGACCGTGAGATCAAAAACATGGTGCGCTCATGCAACAGTTGTGCTGAAGCAGCCAAATGACCTCCGAAATGTGAACCACAGCGCTGGCCTGTTCCATCGGGACCATGGAAACGTATTCATGCAGAATTTGCAGGACCCTTGAATGGGATACACTATTTGGTCATTGTTGATGCTTATTCAAAATGGCCTGAAATTCATGCCATGAATAAAATCATGACAAGTTCGATCTTCGGAAGGCTATTTTCTCAATTTGGCATACCCGAAACGTACGTCACTGACAACGGACCATAGTTTACCTCATCTGACTTCACCGAATTTTGTGCTTCCCTCACGATCAATCACATGCATTCGCCTATTTATCATCCACTATCCAATGGGCAGGCTGAACGTTTTGTAGATACTTTCAAACGAGCACTCCTGAAGTTAAAAGTAGAAGCAACGCGGAATGAACAACTGCATACCTTTCTGTTCGCATATCGCACTACACCAAACCTATCGCTACCAAGAAAACAATCACCAGTCGAGATCTTTTTGGGCCGCCCACTAAGAACAATACACATCACCATGCTACCAAAAATCCCAGAACATAAAAAACAGGCAAACTTCGGACTGCATACAGGTGAAAAGCCTAATGGAAGATCCTATAAACCAGGTGATCGGAACGAGAGAGAAATGGATACCAGGAATCATAGGACGTCGTCTGGGCAAAGGACGTATGAGTTGCAGGATGGTTCACGAAAACACATTCGACACGTGAACCATATTAGACCTCGAATAATAGAAGTTTATGGAATACAAAACGCAAAGAGTCAATCGCCACTTGATATTTTGTTGGATACTTTCGAAATTCCAACGGAAACCCAAAAGCCAAAGGAGCAGAACACATCAGATATACAGCAACAAGCATTACCACAGAGACGCTCCAACCGGAATCGCAGGCCTGTACAATACCCAAATGTCAATCCTACGCTAAAATCATATCAATAACTTTCTCAAGGAGGGAGATGTTACAGGTAGCATATCTGCGTTATATTTGACTGTGTTGTGCGGTCATGCACCCACACGCGCGTACAGTGTATCGATTGAGATCCGCTTACAACTCTATTCTCATTGGTCCGTCGATATGGATCGCAAACTTGTTCAATAGAGTTCTGTTGCGCGCGTTGAGCTTTTTTATCCTGTTCGGGTTACAACACATACCACGCATATAGCCATAAACGACTAACACTTTTTCCAGTCTTTTCTCCCCAGCTTACGAGGATCAACGATGCTCACGCCAAAGCAAACGTCCGCATGTGCGTCATGCACTGGAGGACGTGGTGGGAATGTGTCTTGGGCTGCACTTCTCCCTATAAAAAGCCACAAATGTCCAATCAAGGTGTATGCTATATGCGAACATGTATCACCTGTCATTATCATCATCATCAGAGACAGCATTACATCGAATGCTTACCTCGGATACAACCATCAAAATTGTAAGTCTAAAATGCGGAAGGGTTGGACTTAACTAACTGGGGATTTTATTGAATAGAAAGTACGGATCTAACATTGCACATTACTCTTCTCTATTGTGCCGGTAACTGGGCTAAATTGATTCGTCATGTATATATTATTATTATTACACAAGTCTTTACAGACGATGTGCCAACAAGTATACCATGAAGAGGCTACATGATGAAGTTGAAGTAGGTTCCATGGTTCTTGTTGAGGCGACATACTACCCGGTTGCCAAGGCCGAAGTAGGGGGTTAGCTTAGGGGATCCCACCCGGAGCCTGTGACTCAGAAGTCTTCCCGCAAGGCAGCGGTTTTTTCCTTCGCCAGAGACGGTGACCATTTTGAGGGTTTTTGCGCCTCTCTTGAAGTGCCTCGGCGATTGTTCGAGTACGCCTCTCTAGACGTTGCACGACCAGGTGCAACCTGCAAGGCACCAGGGATTTTTCCTGAGGATTCACTCCCGAAGTCTTTCCCGCAATCGGGTATGCCGCAAGGCAGCGAAGGTTTGGAATAAGGGTTTTCTTTCCCGTAGATGGACTGCCCTCCCAGACTGACGAGCTCCATCTACCCGGAGCAAACTGGTTTTGAGGCGCCAGTCATCCGCCTTCGCCCCTTCTCCTGTCAGTAGAAGCAGTTCCGCCACGTGCAGGCCAGGAGCTGGGCTTTGGTTGTCAGAGGCTGTTTGAGACGCACGCCATATGGGAGCATTGTATAGACAGTGGGAGCTCATCCCCACTGCCGCCCCCGGCTGTGACAACCTTGGAACCGATTCGTCATGTGCATGTGCAAACACGACGTTTTCTAATCTGTCCTAGTCTGCGAAACGTGACAGCAACTTAGCCCACGAACAGTCTCCAATTGAGCGGCACTGCCTGCACCCAGACTCGTGACTTCATACATTGATGCTGATTACCAGGATTTATCATTCGCGGCTGATTACGGAATGTAAGAAGTACAAAACACGTCAGTTGTTTGAAAAACAAACACATTGCCTGAAAGTGTACTGTAACAAGTACGTGTTGAAAAATCCGGATATAAACCTCGGGCACCACAACAACAGACAAGGATGCTACAAAAATAAATCAACGATGCAAATGAAAAAGAGAATACAAAACAGCGGCAGTGTGTGTTTGTACGCACAAGCACACCAACACACACACACATACGGTGAGAGAGACGGAAGATGATTTTTGGGGAATGAAGAAGCAAGGCATGAATAGCAAATCGGAAGAGGAGATTCTTTTTACAACAGATCCATGGGGGGGGGAGTTGGGAAATCTGATGATGCAAAAAGCCTGAGATGGAATACATCAAAGTCGTTGTATCGATGGCGGGGGACTGCTGGATAGCAGCTGTGTGGTATGAGCTGCTCCGGTAGGAGGTATGGCAGGTCGACGAACAACACCGGATCTGGCAGGGGTGGTAGCGCGATGCTTTAACACGTGGCTGCGTACCGCGAGGGTGTCATTCGATTGAGATTCCGGCGCAACGTGACTACAGTGCTGCCGTTCACGGGGGCCAGATGAAACTGAAGAATTAGGAACAGGGAGGTCTCTAAGCGCTTCTCGGTCGGGTCGATGACAAGCAGGACATTTGGTGTTTATGGGTATGTTGTCACCGGCGTGGACGGATCTAGAATGAAATGAGTGAAATCCATGTTGACCGGCGAAAAAGATTGAAAAGAAACATTTAAGAATAGTGAAGCAAAATGGTCGATTCTGACCGGAAGAATTTGCAATGCGGATTGCGATGTATGACGAAGAGAATGTTTCCTTGCGGCTTTCCCTGTCACGAATCATATCACGCTATTCTCGCCTTGAACACGTAAAAGATTAATCAAACACTTCAAGAAGAGGTCTACAACTGGACGGCCACTGAACACAAAGTGTAAGAGGCCACCCCAACAGCAGCTAGTTTAACAGTCAAAGTTTTCATTTATTTCAGGCAACTCAACGTCTGACCACGTTTACAGCGAGTTAGAAGTGGCAAACAAACCGTTTGACAAAGGAGCAGATTGAGTAAAAAGCTACCACGACATGGTATTTCAACTCCCTCAACTAGACGTCTTCCTAATTAAGGTTTCACATCCTGCGAAACGTTACCAAAATTTGTTCTAATCGCTACATCGCCAACTTTCTTCCCACGACTGGATTCGGGATCGGTCTCGAATAGTTTGACATGTTTCTAACATCCGTGGTCTGAAGAAGTTTCTGCCAGAATCCGATAGTTAACCAAACGGCTACGATCCGTTTCAGATGTGTTCCGATGGACAAGTATAAACTTATATTTGTGACTACTCATCCGTGCCAAACCCATCGAACTATTCACAAAGTTGATCACGACGGTCCATATTGGAAGCACTGGACTGGAGTTTCGCTCTTATTTGAGCTCATCAGCAGTGCATATCCTTCGCTTCGGGTGGGACTCGAACACCCGACCATCACCATTGTAGTCCCACGCCTTAACCACCTGGGCTACCGTTTGACCGATCGCAATTAAGCGTTTATGAACTGTTCTCCAGACTGGCACATTTGAGTAGCTTTGTTTGCCCGATCAGTTCAGAAGGAGCCAGCAACATCTGTTGTGGTCGCCCAACCGAACAGATCTCCGTGTCAGATCTTCCCATCGGATGAAGTGTAAGCTAACACCGATTAGATCTGATGGGCATTGTTGTTTAAGCGAGGTTTGGAGAATATGTTGTTTATATTTATATTTGTTTGTATAAACTTGCATAAAACAAAACGTCACATGATCAGGGTCAAGCGAAAAATCGATTACGTTGTGAGTCAAAGAGCAACAGCACGAGATGAGCAAGCAGCCAGCTGGTAAAACGAAGCGACGCGTGAACAAAGTGTGCGGCGATGCGTGCAACAGCGGAGACAGAAGCTACTTACCGCTGTTCAAGCCCCCCGAGAAGCCACTGTGAGGGTGAAGGTGCGAGAGTGAAAGAGCGAAGATGATGCGATCGCGTTGAGTGACACCAACAACAACAACATGAACAACCCTTGTAGGTCGATAAAATGAATAGGTTTAATATGTATTGAAAGATCGAACACAACACCATCATCTACATGGACAGTAATAAACCACGAAACGGAAATAATCCAAAAGAGATGAGAATGGGGCCTAAAAGAGATTGCAGCTGTAGAGGAATAGGCACAGACTGAGCTGCGTATATCTTGTAACAGCAACGTTCTGTTACACGATACAGATACGGCAGAAACTGTTCGAAACCTCTACAATAAGGAACTTGAGGCTCTAGATTGTTTCACCTATCTGAGTGGGTGCATTACCAGAAACGCGTGCTTATATAAATAGATTTCAATTCGCGTTTCCAGATAAACGATAGCGTTTCGAATGTGAAACAGAGTCGCTAGAATACGTCGTCTGCAGGTTTTCGACAACTATCACAACGCGTAGTGAGCTACTTTCACTTTGTATCTTTGTTCGTATTTTGTACATACAAATTTGGCCTTGTATGGTTTTTCGTTTGTTTGGCCGTGTATACTTCGTTCGTATTAATGCTTCTACAATATACTTTTTGGCGGTCAATATAATTTCGGACATTGTCTTCTTCCGTAGTTGCGAAGTTTGTGTGCCGCTCCCAAACATTTTAGTGCATTCTACACCTTGGATTCAATTCAATTCAATTCAATTTTAATGGTCTAAAAAGCATATAGCTTGACAAAAACCACAGAATAATGTGGGAATTACGAATAACATGGGTAGAAAAACGGGATTTGTTTGCTTACTGAGCAGTTCAGGAATCAAGTAAAA
>JACCGJ010015009.1:0-25915 GCA_013407085.1 Atriophallophorus winterbourni | reverse complement strand
TGAGAAATTGGGTCCTCACATTCGTCGATCCCTTGTCCACGCCGTTGAGAAAGGTGCTCTAGTTCGTGTTGGCAACAAAGGCAAAGGCGCTTCGGGTAGTTTCAAGGTTGCTGACAAGAAAACGGCTGAAACAAAACCGTAGGCCCCAAAGAATCCCATGACTGTTAAGCCAAAGAAGGCAACCACACCAAAGAAGCCTAAGGCCGCCGCGAAACCAAAGGCTAAGGACACCACTAAGCCCAAAGCTGCCGCGAAGCAAAGAAAGCTGCACCTTCCAAGAAGCCCGTGAATTCTTGAATCACGCCTTCCAATTTGAACGTTGTGCCGTGGACACGCATAAAGCAGAAACCTGACAGTAGTGTGGTAATTTAACGCACAATATTCGCTCATTTCCGTTTAGCATGAAAATTGAAAGCTCATATTATCGAATCGCCTACCTCCGCATGTAAATACACCAAAGTATTCGATAACACTAGTATGTAGTTGGGATCGAAGGATACAGGCAGATTGGACGTAAAGTATACAGGTAATCTGGACAAGCCAAGTCAGGAGTTCAAATCGCTGAAAGCAAAAACAATTGGTCACTCTAATAACAAGGTTTATTTAGCAGCAGCAATCATGTCTGAGGATACAACAAATTGTCCTCAGGATGAGTTGGTTCCTAATTCCCTACGTATCACAAAAAGTTCTTTTCATGAGCATAAACTTGAGATTCAGAACAAAGAAACTTATTACAGTATTACATTCACAAAGTTGATTCCCAGCTCAAGTTAAACAAAAAAATCTTTGAGATGCTGTGCTTACTGACAAAGCTTGTCTTCAAACCGCCACAACAAGTTGGTCGTACCAGCCTTATCCAACAGTGGCATACAAGCGATACTTGTGTACCATTCCTCCACTGTTTCAAGCGCATGTGGATCCTGATCTTACTGTACCTACCTGATGAGTGCAAACAGCATGAAACCGGTCGTGGCGTGTGTGACGGAAATGCATGCAAATGATCTTGTTGGTTCCTGTTGGATATCATTAAAAATGGATTTAGGGAAATGTCAAATAACAACAAACCAATGAAATTAAATTCAATCATGATACACTCATGTGAAATGTCTCTAAAATTCCATTTATTGTTGGTTTGATTTCGGTTGAATTGAAAGAAATATTATCGCCAAATAATACATTCAACTCAATCAATTTTAACAAGATTTTTACGTGGAAAATTAACGTTTACAAGGTTGATGATCTAATGCTCTTGAGATTTTGAACCAAGGTGTATAAAATTAACCGAAATACTATTGGGTCACATCCAAAAATTAATAACTGCCGGAAATCGGAATGTTCACCACCCTTGTGCTTTAATTCGAATCGGATAAAAAATAAGTCTATTTAGGGTTACTTATGAGTAACTTCAATGACATAATTCTATAGATTCATATATACAACGGAGCAGAGGTTTGCGAAAATGTTATCTTCTGCCGGACACAATGGATCACTTTAAAACAACTTGACAATATAGCATTTTGAAGTAATTTTTCAGTTTGAATCCAATTTGTAACATATATAAAGAATAATATTGTTATTTTTTATCATCTCTTGTCAATGTACACCATAGCTCTAGATCATGCTGCACAATGTTTAATGTGTCTAATCTGTCCGATTCGGGGAAGTATCTTCTCCACACAATTCACAGCTAACAACAGTAACCAGTCTATCGGCATACTTAGAATGCTTCGGGGTTTTATCTAACTTCAGCATCCAAGAGCATTATCTGGTATTCATCTTCATAAAGACTACTTTTTATATCGTGCCCCTAAAGTGAGCGGTGGACAATAATTTCTTTCTAACTCGTAGGGTCAATTTCAATGGCAGAGCAAATAAACTCTGCGGTAGATGCTCTCGATAAAGAAGGGAAACCAACAGGCAATAGCCACATATAATATCTCGTTGTAATTCAGGAGTATGGTGTAAATTCACTCGGAAAGATGTTATGAATATTAGAACAACATTTTGCAGCAACTAGTACACAGCCGCATATTACTTCCATAACAGAACAAATCAACCAGCGAGCGGTTCCGAAATTCGCCATGTTTCTATTTTTCTAATGTTTGTGAAAAATTCGCAATGAATTTGAAAAAAATTAATAAAAAAAATAATGAATTAATACTTAGATAAACGTTTACTCACTGTGAAGATCGCTTGAATATTGAAATGATCCCAGAAAAATCTGTTAGATGCTCAAAGTTTTCCGATGTTTCTGTTATCTCTTTGAATGTGTCCGTACTCTAAAAGGCTATCGAAATTGTTGTAGGGTTCTAATGCTGTGAACTTTTAAATTATGATAGCGTATTCTGATATTCTTAAAAAATAGTTTCGATTTGTGTAGAGTGAATAAATCATTCCTATATTCAACTGAAAATTCCCATTTTCGTACAGAACAGATATAATCATAGTCAACGATTTCCTTATCGGAATTTCACAGCAAATTCATAGGTGTACCGTGAGAGCTTGATATAAAATATCGAAAAAGATATCCTTCGCTCCAATTATGAAATGATTAATATGAAAACTTGTAATTTAATGTAAATTCGTCCAATCAACTCAAAATGAAATCGACCATACATCTCACGACATTCGAGGTTAAGCATTAGAACGACGCGTTTACAACAACGTCATTCGCAGCACGAACAAACAAACGATTCGATTGTCATTCTCTGTCCATCAATTCTACGTATGGGAACATTTTTCCATTGACAAACTTCCGTTGCTCGAATGAATGCAATCTTTCCAACAAAAGGAATGCTCGAGTTTAGTTTGTTCATAGAAAAACGAACTGCTCTGTTTAAATGAATTCACGCGTGCTTACTACGATGTCATTTCAGAATGGGGTAGTTAGGAATAAGCAATCGAAATAAGCTTCCATGTAGACACCCGGATGTGTATGATCTTGTTTAGGTGACGATATCACCAGCTAACAGGATTGTATGTATTTTTTGGTATCCCAGTTTATATTTTAATAGAGGTACGCGGCAATAGATATCTTTTCTCTAATGAGGCGAAATTTTGCATGAATATAAAGGCTACCGGTGATTGATTAGTGTTGTGAGCAGGCTTGAATGAGTTTTATCAACGGTAAATTCAAAGCGACCTGCCTTTCTGTTTCCACAATGGAATAAGGTTGAATGTTGGAAAACCCATTCTGTTTTCATACTTACTCGACGGTCGAACGCTTGAGTTAATTGCAGATTAGGATTGTGGTATCTTCTTATGCGGGAGTTTGAGGAACAATCTGTAGTGGAAGGCCATCTGTAAACATGTATGCAACATTATTTACTTATTCAGACGAATTTTCGTACGTTTCTTTGGGAATTAATGACGGAGAGGCTGAATACATGCATACACACAGTCGCGGACTATACAGCGCTGGAATAGGCACCATGACTGTAAAAAGACATCACACTGTTCGAGAGGATTTATCACAAGACAACTAAATGGTTACCGGATCGCACAAACTGCTCCACGAGCAGTTGGATGGAATGATCTAAAGCACAGTCACATAGGTGGTGAACTAATTCTTAACTGCAGAATGGTTCATAGGGCATCACACCATCTCAAACACCTATTGCAAATAGGTTCCAGTGCCGCTATACGCAGTCATAATCTTCAGATACCATATCCCTGCTTAAATTGTCATCTGAACTTTTATTCCGTCTGGAACCGTATGTTACGTAACAACTGAGATGTAGTTTGCATTATGCGACCGGAACTAATGCGAAAATGGGAATGTCCGTTTCTTGAAGGTTTAGAAACAGATTGTTCGGAGACATATGAATCCTGATAGTTCTGTTTCGACATGATAAGCAGAAACGATCAATAAATGCGTGTGATTGATTTGTGGTTAGAGCTCATCGAAATGACGCGATCCACATGTGTTTACGTGTGAGTAAACAGGTTAATTGTGCCAATTTTCTCCTACACTTACTTATATATTTCAAGCAGGATTGGACTTACAAATAAAACATCATTGGTGAACAGTATACTTAATATACTGTACCTGTTATGTATGCATGTATGTTGTCCTCCTTCGGTCGATGTCGATCATAGTCGTATGAATCTTCATGTTCCTCGACTAGGAAGGAACAACCTCTCCCGCAGCGCTAGCAGCGAAAGTCAGAACTCGGTTGTATTGCATCAGTTGCACGCCGGATGCGTGATCTGCGTTCAGCAGCCAAGAGCTGTATACGCTCCTCTCCAGCTTGCAGACGACATTTAACACAATGCCTCCAAAGTGAGCAGTCAAGAGCAAGTTCTTCTTAACTAGCTGGGTCAATGCCAAAAACTTTCATATCTCTGTTGCAAACGTCTTTGTACCGCAAGTGCGGTCTGCCCAATGGTCAACTTCCTAACTGCATCTCACCGTAGACTAGATCTTTCGGAATACGACCAGTTATATAATAATATTTATCGCATTTTTGTTCATACAGTTATACTGTTTTGTTGTGAAATGTTCGATGTTATTACCAACAATCCTTGAGTCCTTGAATATTTGAAGTTCAATAAATTGATTGATATTTCAACGCTGTAGCAAAGATATACGGATTCTGGCCGTACTCTTTACGTTATGGATGCGAAAAACACGAAATCAGTCTTTTTGTATTTGTGTTCAAAATGCGTGCAAGGACAGAGTTCTTTTTGTAAAAATTGAGGTATTGTTTGCCATTCACACAACTCACACATGTGTATACATATACATCTCCCGACATTTAATTCACAGTTTATTCGCTGAAAAAAATGTTACCAAAACTTAAGAGGAAGGCGTTTTAGACATAGTTTTTAAAATTTGTGAGTTCTGTGGTTTTTGTAAAGCGATGTGCTTTTTAAACCATTACATTGAATGGAATTGTATTGAATTACACACATTATGGGTTGCCAGCGACTCATAAACTGCTTCGCTTGCGCAGTTCAACACACCTCACGATTCTTAGTAAGAGATACTAGACGCAACAACAGATCCTTATTTGGAAAGCTCACCTCACATTCTATTTCAATGTTAAGATCTGAATATCATCAACAATTGTCCAGCGTCTGAAGTTTATTCACATGAATAAGTTTATGAAAACAATTGATCAATAATCCATAAACTGTCATTAACCAATGACAATACCCTATGGATAAATAACCAACGAAGCGAAAAAGGTATCATCGCGAAATTATCCTACAGACAGGTAGTTATGCTGTTTTTCTTTGCATGCCATTCTGGCTCAACGTGTTGATGATAATCCCACGATGCCTTCGCCCGGATGTTGCTGGGAAATAGTAGCGTGAATTGAACTCAAAATACGTTTGAGAATGTTACATTTACCGCACTTAAACACCACACCACTGTTACAAGGCTCACAGAAGCGAAACCTGCTGTCTGTAACTGACGAGGGTGAACAGCCACAAATCGGTTATGGTGTTTAAAGACCCGAGATGTGAGCAACACATTACGTTGGTCATCCATGAGCGCCTCGATCGCTCGATCTGGAATCACTTAGCGATTCTGTGTTTGAACAAACTGTTTCGTCGTATGAACCCGAATAAATAATATAAAGCTCATTTGCATGCATCTCCATCACTGAACATGATCTTACTGTCTCCACCTGATGAAGGTAAACAGCCAGAAACCGGTAGTGGTGTGTAAGGGATGGCGATGTGAGCACTACAATACATCGGTATGCAAATGACCTTTTATATTCATGGTCATGGGTTTTAAACCCAGTCTACATGAGTGGTGGCTCATATGATTGAACAGGTTGGTCATACCAAACTTACCCAATAGTGGCATACAAGCGCAACTCGAATAAACAATGTTTTTAAGGTCAAATGACGCTGTTTACCTTAATGTCCATTACGCTATTTACATAGGTTTCAAGGACACTGGATGTAAGATTACCCACGTCACTTATCGGGCGTTTCGCATCTCGTCGTTGAGTGCAACCCGATTCATCACTGAAGTCTACCAGTAGCATGAAAATCGTGTACAACCAAGAATCCCCTAACATAAAAGGGAGCCAATTGATCAAACGCAGTTAGTTCCATGGCTGTAATAAGATATTTTGCTTCTGCACCGTTTGTATTATCAAGGGCCAAATCCTTTGTATGGATTTTAAAATAGGCACTACTTTGAGATCCTGAGACAACTGATTCTAAGGACTGGTCTACAAAAGAAAATGCGATGTGGTGTTATCCTCGCATTCAGGGGACTTACTACTGATTCCGAGTCACTGGATAACTTTTTCCAAATTGGAGGACACGTTTGTCCGTTTAAATTACTACACTTCAAACAGAACGTTTGTTTGTATTATTATTTGGCACGTGTGTGTATTGCTTAGAATTACCTGATCCTCAACATGTCGGCGCCAGTTATCACCTTGAACAAATTTTTCAATCGAGTTCGTGCAAACCGGTTCATTTTAAACCATTAAAATGTTTGCCTCGTTTGGATGAGCTTTACAAATAGCATATCGTTCGATATCGTTTGCCTTTGTACATCAAGCTGTGGACACAAGTATGCACAACTGAGGATTGCAGACAACTTCAGCTGGTACTTGATGCCTTACAGGACTGGTTAGTTAGAAATGAACTCCATTTTAATGTCAGAAAATGCTAGGTATTGACTGTTGGAAGACATGTCGAGTTCTCCTACACCCTTGGTTCTTGAAAGCAATGACAAGGAGAAGGACTTGGGTGAGTGGGTGAGCAGCACTTTGAAACCGTCACATAACGTCACAGCTGTCTATGAAAAGACGTCACGTGTACTGCTACTGCTAAAACGCGTGTTCGGGAGTTTTACCAAGCAAACCGTTCATCGAATAATTAATACGTACTTGAGGCCAACCATGGAGTATGCGGTTCAGGCTTGGTCACCCTTCTACAGAAGGACATCAGCATCTTGCAGAGAATATATCATCGCACCACCAAGCTGGGTTTAAAGCACAAACAATACGAAGATCGTATTGCAAGTCTCAATCTCTTCGACTCTCTTTACCGCCGTCTTATAGGTGATTTGATTCGTATGTTCTTATGCCTACCCCCAACCATCCCCTAAATAATCTGTTCACACGACTACCATCCCAAACCAGTCGGAGTCATGACTGTACACTACTTATTTCTGAATCCAGACTGAAATGTCGAAGGTATTTTTATTCTGTACGTGTATGTTTAAACTGGAACTACCTACCCTCTAATATTGCACATTCACCCAAGTTGGGTATATTCAAATCGAACATAGACAAAATCATGTCGACCCATCCAAACATTGAACCTATATATTCAACACCATTACAGCTCTTAACTTTAAACCCATGCATCGAAGTAAACTGTACATCTAACATATCGATTCTTACCTGATTCCTGAAATGCTCAGTAAGCAATCAAATCTCGTTATTACTACTTATGTTATTCGTAATTCCTATATTATTCTATGGTTTTTGTAAAGGTATATGCTTTATAGACCATTAAATTGAATTGAATTGAATTAAATCTACCTGTCCCCAATCTAACCATTCTCATACAATAGAAATTATTGCAGTCTTGCGACTGTTGCTGCCAGTATTTTTGGCGTTTCTTCCTTTTATTTTTGCTGAAGAGTGGTGCGCTGCATATCGTATGCGAGCTTAAGATTGCCACTGTTCACTAATACACCCGAAACTTCTAGCACATGATTTTGTTTACGGGAAAGTGTGTGCTAGTCATTTTTGAGATTATTTTGTTAAAAGATTGAACTGGGGTGCGTGGTATTTGTGTAAAACACGTATGCAACCGGACGGCCTTAGTGGAACCGAACGCTAGTCGTTGGTAGGCTAACCACCAATAAATTGTTCTACCTTTCTACAAACAAGTGTTTGTTGAAGAAATCAATAAGATATCACCTGGGTTTGTATCTCTGAAGCATTTTTTCGAATTCAGTGAGAATCAAGTTAAACTGCGATAACAATTTTTTTAATCAAAAATCATTTAACAGTGAGCATTTTATCCATAAAGTATACTTTTTTGCATATATGGCATGACTCATATTTCCCAGGCAGACGGATGAGTACAGAAGTGTCTGTGAAAAAATCGCATATAAATACAATTTTTATAGATGTCTAATGTTTAGTATTTCCTCACAGTTATAAAATAGCTCCTTCACCAAGTGTTTCATACCAATAAAAAACATAAGAATGTCACAGATTTGCATTTAATTCAGTTTCAAAGATGTTCTTACTACTCTTTTTTTCTTTTTGCTCAATTATAGTGAATGTAAAAGTGAGAAGGGTCTATGAAATTCTGCAAAATCTAAATGAATTTCCACTAAATCCGATCGAGAGGTTATCAAACTACAATTAAAAGTGTGAACTAGCGTACGCACCATAGAAGATTGCCAAATTCTACAGAAAGATCTCGAAGCACTTCATACGTGGTCCTTGCGAAACTGCCTCCCATTCAACATCCAGAAATGTTAAATGTTAAATGTCGGTAAATCATTCGAATTCACATACTCTCTGGGAACTCAGCAACTTCATGGGTTACGGAAGAGAAAGACATAGGTGTGTGGATTAGCAGTAATTTTAAGTCTTCACGGCAGTGTTCTGTTGTATACAAAAGTCTTGTCAAAGCTTAGCATTGCTAAGAAGGATATTCGGCAGTTTCACAAAGCAAATACTCCCGCAGACCAAAAATGGAGTACGCTGTTCAAGCATGGTCCCATGGTTACAGATGGACAAGACCTTGCTGCAAACGCGCTAGAAAACTAGTGACCGGACTATATAACAGGCCATATGAGGAGAGGATTGCAACTCTGATCCTGTTTGAAGTTTCTTACCGTCATCTCAGGGGTGACTTGATCTTGCTGTTCATCATTCTGCATACAGTGGATCACCCACTTGAACACCTGTTTCATCGGCAAGAAGCACGTGGTAGCAGATCGCAGGGCTAAAAGTTAATTATTCCACACTCCAGATCAAATTGCCGAAGGTTTTTCTTTGCTGTCCGAGTTTGTTTTATATGGAACTCTCTGCCCTTACATATCATTTGCGCATCAAGCCTGAACTTGTTCAAGGCTGAACTTGACAAGTATATGTTGACTAAGAGCAACCTCGCACCTGAATACACGTGCTGACTTTTCATATGGATAAAACAATTGTGTTGTTTTTATGCATTCCCTATATTTTTAATCTGTGGTTATTGTAAAGTATTTGCTTTTTGGACCATTAAAACTTTGTATTTTTCGGACTATAAGGCGCACATAAAAACACTAATTTGTACGAAAAATAGGCAGTGAGGCTTATATTCCGATGTGCCTTATGTATGAATAGTGTATGTTCACACTGTGAACATACACTTTGAATCAGCGTAAAATGCTATTCGGATGCAGTTTCATCATGCGCAAACACACACTGCTTTCATGCTGTTAAAATCCATCAAGTTTAACAATACGATCAGAATTTATGTGCTTTGAAAGAGTTGATTAATAGGAAGGATATTTGAGCTTGTAACGTTGACTTTTGGATAACGTTGGCACGACTATCTGTTCAAGGACACACATACATACGTAGATGGTTCAATTAATCGTCAGACACTTAATCGCCGACACTTAATCCACAGACACTTAATCACCAGACATTTAACCTCAAAGTTTATCCAGTTTCATAAATTCTGATTTTGAGAACGCCAATATTTCTGTAGTTGAGTATCGCTGAATAGCTCGAGATATCATACCATGCAACGAAAAATAAGTGAACTAGGGATGAAAGCAGATAATGAGGTAGACGATGATTTACGATGCTATACAGTCACTCTTTTCTTGCCAACATCCCACCATGTGGACATTTCTTAACGGTTTGCGAAAGGATTGTCGAAAGCATACGGTCTCAGTTCTTCAGGCAAATGCTGGGTTTATATCAAGCAGAAGAAGAAGTATCCTGAGATATGCGGATTCTTCAGAAGTTATCAAACTGCCTGACTGAAGATTAAGTGACTGGGGATGAAGTGACTTGAGGGTTAAATGTCTGGGGATCAAATGTCTGGTTGCTAAGTGTCTACGGATTAACTGACAACGATTACCGTATATACACGCTATAGAACGATACCATGGATAGGACGCAGTGGATATTTGACCCTAAAAACGATGGAAAAACTGTGTACCTATGTATAGGACGCATCTTAATTTTAGTCCTTAATTTCCATTAATTTTTATAGAAACGGTGAACTCCATACAATCGCTATGATCGTCATGTGTGCAGATTGCTGATTCATTCATCCTGTCATTCAGCAGATGTCTGTCTAGCCTATGTAGACTATCGTGGAAAGTGCACTTCTCATTCTTGGGCGTCATGTCGAATGATTGGATGACATTTTTTAAGGAAAAGCTTCTGCTCCAACGAGAGTAAAATACTACTCCATGATTGGTTGATATTACAATTTCATGATATTACACATCGGCAGTATGAATATTCTACCTATTACCGGTGTTTTTAAAAATACAGTTCATTATTGCCCTTCAACACGGCGAAGACAAAACGACAGAGCTATACTTCAAACTTTAAAATGGAAGTGATCAAGTACGCGAAAGAACACGGGAACCGGGCAGCTGAGCGGCAATTTGGTCTGACTGGATGCGTGATCAGAAAATGGAGAAAAGCCGAAAGTACAATTAAAGAAATGCGAAAGGTGAAGAGGGCGAACAGAGGCTCGAAGGTTCACCACCCTAACCTGAAAAAGGCGCTCATTAAATGTATTCAAGATACTCCTCGAGACTGTCTGGGGGTCAGCACAACTACCGTTCGTTTACAGGCACTAAGATTAACGGAAGAGCAAAGCATTGCAGATTTTAAGGCGTCGATAAACTGGTGCAGGAGATTTTTTGGAAGAAATAACCTATCAATAAGACGAAGAACTAAATTTTTGATATTATGATAAATGCCTAATTTTTATAATAAAAGTATCCATGGATAAGACGCACCTGGGTTTTTAGGGCAACCTATGAAGAAAAAAGTGCGTTCTATACGCGGGTATTTACGGTAAGTGTCTGAAAATTAATTTTCTGACGATAAAGTGTCAGTAAACCATTTAAACAATTTATCCCAAATTCAATGCATTTCCATCATACGAAAACCACTAATTTCTTTTTTCACATATCATAAAATTGAAACTGAAAGGAGTTATAGAAACTGTCGAAATATAATCTATCGTTCACTAACACTTTTTGAACCATTGAACAACAATCAGCATGTTTACAAAAAAATCTGTCACTCTGTTGATGTGCTTTTTTAACTTTCTGAAGTATAGGCTAGCGTGGTGCGTTATTGTTCTGTTGATGAATTTGCCAAATCAAGCACTTATGTTGAATTCGTCTTGTCGTACATGATGTCTTTTCACTTCTTGTATGAGAGTCATTCGTCTACTCGAGAACTCATTTAGATCGGATGGAAACCGTCCGAAGCTATCGATTATTCATTGCGAAGAACCTGATGGTAGCATATTAACAAATGACCGAATATTTGGTTTAGTATTCCACGAAATTCATTTTCAAATGTTACCATCAATGTTTTCAGTCATCTTTTCATTATTGGTGGAACCCAGGATAACTAATGTCAAACCTGCTCTGCTGTCTAAATTCACCGAAACCCTTTAAGCCGTGAAGATGGCCATAAGCAAAAACCGGTTCTAAAATATAAGTGCTGAGATGTTAGCAACAAAATACACATGCGATTTTGAACGTCCTGAGTTCTTTGCTTAAAATTATAGTGGTTCGTTTTATGACCCGAACATTAGATAGATTATCTTGTGACGGTCGTTTAAAGGTCCATTATCCGCCTAATAATAATTTGTTCTGGAAGTTTCGTCAAATCTACTTTCTGGCTATAAATAAAAGTAAAAGCTCACTTGGTTATTGAGGTGAAACAACGTAAGATATATAATTAAAAAGACCATTAATATTTCAAAAATTTGTCAATTCAATGAAGTTTGTAAACAACTTATGGGAGCGACTGAGAACGGAAGACAAGAATAAAACAAATTCGATAAACTTCTTGAGTTCAGTTCTTTACACCCGCTTGCAAAGCAATTAATCAATACTCTCCTAAATATTTCAGACAATTTCAAAGTTTGCTAATTTAGATATTTTCTCGGAGAACCAATCGACTGTTGGCCTGCGCACCGATCCGTTTTACCATTTTCTAATTAGACGGGCTTCATTAAAATGCATACATTCGCAGTCAGGTGTGATCAATTTAAACAAATTTTACTTGAGACCGGAATAAACTTGAAAACGGGTCCGGAAATAAATCGAATTGAATTAAGCAATGAAGCGACTGCCAACAACAATAATTCTGGTTTCCTGAGAAGTGCATTAGATGATTTGATGCAAACTATCTTCGGAAATATGGCGAGGAAGAAAACGTCAGTCGCTTTTGACCTTCACGCGCAATTCGTCAAGGTCATACAAACAAGTTTTGCGTAGTGAGCGCTTGATTTGAATTTGTTGGCAAAACATTGATTGCAAAATTAGATCAAAGTGGCACTCGGCCGAAGAACCTATTGGATAGTGTTTTCAGCAACGTGACGTGATAAAGGTTTGATACTAGGTTTGCCTGATTTTAAACAGAGGCGAATGAGGAGCGACGTTATTCTAGCTCACAAAATACTGCGAATCGAAAACCACCCGCTCCGAGATCTAATAAAAATAATTTCCCTCGGAATACACGTAGTCACTCAAGTTGCCTCGCAATACCGCACTCAAGACATGACTATCGGCGCCATTTCTTCTCTGTGCGTATCTGCTTTCTATGGAATGCACTCCCGCAAGAAGTTGTGAATGCAACAACATTTGATGTTTTTAAAGCAAAACTAGATGCATATATCAAACAACACCCCATAATCGGCCCTGTGTATTGAATCAACACGAACCCAGACAAACATGCAACAATGTGTTTTTGATTACATTTTCTTTTTTTGTAATAGTTGTCATCCAATGGTACATGTAAAGCAATTGCTTCTTTCACCATAAAATATTGATTCTTGATTCATGATTGGTTCTTGAGTGCCCTCGAGGCATTTGTAAACAATGTACCCAAATTTAAACAAACTCATAACGCGATTTGTTCCCAGTGATTTGAAATAATTCTTTCCTCTAACATAGCTGGGTAATCACTGATATGATAATTAACTGATGAAACCATACTGGTCATAATGAAAACTAATTCATATCAATTATTAACGCTTCGAGTGTTTAAGATGAATCTGGAGAGTTTACCATTCAAACTATTTAAATATAAGCAGTCGGTTGAAAAGGTGTTGTTGTTGGCCTCGTTCGGTCGATGTCTACCATGGACGTACACCATAAAATCATGAAGATTTCTCGCTCCTCAGCTTTTAGAATGATTAAGCAATCCGAATTGGGAGTGACAATCTCTCCTACTGAGCTCGTAGAGGAAGGCAGAACTCGGTCGATCGGCGTCAGTTGAACGCCGACGGCATGATTTGCGTTCCGAAGTCAAGAGCTGGTATTCGCTAGCTTGTACACGACGCTTTACATGGTGCCTCCAAACTGAGTTGCTAAGAACAAGGTTTTCGCAACTCATTAAATGCCGAAGAAAACCTGATTACCGTTATCGTGATCGTTCCAGGCTATGTATTTCATGGCTAGAACAAAAGCGTTACGTTCATTTCTGTTGTGTGCCTAATTAAAAATGACAGAAAGACATCAAATCCAAGTGGAAGAAATTACAATTTTAACTTTGCTGTTTGATTGATTAATTGATTTCGAATGATGGACGGATGTCGCGGTAAATTTGCGTAAATTTTCTGTTTGCTGTTCCTTTGTTTAATAGATTGCGAAACCACTCTGCGAATCAAAACGAGAATAAGTAATCGAATTTGTGTGCATTTTCAGTTATCAGTGTATCGAGTTTTAACCAATGAACTAATAAAGGGCCGATACAAATGAGTAAGCCGATTTAATCAAACGTAAGTTTGTCATCCAAAATTGTTCGCTACGTAAATATACCCATATAAAACAGACGCGCAATTTTTAAATCTGCCACCAATAGCACACTAGGACTTATTCTTCTAGTTCATTAATAGTGAATATCAATCGCAAAATCTGCAAGCTTTCATGCAATAGTAAAACAGTGGAGCGAGCGATGGGGGAATATCTCATATTTTGACTGGGATAAATGTGATGTTGTAGGCAGAAGGATTTTATATTGTCATTCGGGACCAAACTTCATATACTGTTACACCGTCCGTCAATTTATTCCTACAGGCTTCGGGGACAATAGATACGAATGATAAACACTTCAACCTCTCGTTTCAAACCGACTTATCGATTAGATCCGATTCAGCACTGAGCTCAACAATTTTTCATATTAATCATCTTCACACATGAATCACACACGACACGATCGTCTTGGCACGGACGAGTAGTCACAACATATTCTCAAACTATCCCTTAAACAACTATGCCCATCAGATCTAATCGGTGTTAGCTTACACTGTGTCCGATGGGAAGATCTGTTCGGTTGGGCGACCACAGCAGATGTTGCTGGCTCCTTCTGGACTGGTCGGGCAAACAGCTACTCAAATGTGCCAGTCTGGAGAACAGTTCATAAACGCCTAATTGCGATTGGTCAAACGGTGGACGGTATCCCAGGTCGTTAAGGCGTGGGACTACAACGGTGATGGTCGGGGGTTCGAGTCCCACCCTAAGCGACGGATATGCACTGCTGATGGGCTCAAATAAGAGCGAAACTCGAGTCCAGTGATTCTATTATGGACCGTCGTGGTCAACTTTGTGAATAGTTCGATGGGTTTGGCACGGACGAGTAGTCACAAATATACGATAAATCCTATTGGTCAGATACGTCTATTACGCACATGACAGAATGAAACCACTCGACTATAGAACATGGGAAAATTCCAGTTATGCAACACTGTTCTCAACATGCCATACCGGTTGTCTCTTTGACTTTATGTGCTAATTGATTTCGTACTAACCGACTCATTTTAAGTCCTCGTTAAGTTGTGTTTTTTGCTTGACCCTGACAAATATTGTTCGTTAACGACTGACGTTCTAATGCAATTCTTCGAAACTCAATTTTCGTTGTAAGACGTGATGCCACAGTTTGGTGTTCGTGGTTCACACTAATCGCTAAAGCACTTCAACCCTAAACACCAATCCTCTCTTGATAAGTTACGGTCAAAGATGCCAAGCAGCTGGTTCATGCCTATTCAAAAATTCTATATTCACGCTCAATAAATGAGATTTTCCATTAGAGGTTCTTTGTTTTGCCATGGCACATTCGGTTTCTGATCACGGTAAGTTCTTCGTTATATCATAGCACCAGAGTAGTGTATTACGCAGTTGACTTGTAATATGGAATTAGTGAATGCACGTAATTAGCGGTGAAATGTTTGGCCCAGGGGGATGAATTGTTCTTGTTGTTGGCCTCTTCGGTCGATGTCGACCATGGATGTACATCAAAATCGCATGAAGTTTCATGTTCTACAGCTTTTAAATGACTAAACAGTCCGATTAGGGGGGGGAACAATTTCTCCCGCAGCGCTTGCAACGATGGTCAGAACTTGGTGGCACGACGTCACTTATACGCCGGCGGCGTGATCTGCGTTCAGCAGCCAAGAACAGTATCTGCTCCTCCTTAGCTTGAAAATGACGTTTTACAAACTGCCTTCAATGTGAGCGGTCAAGAGCAAGTTCTTCCCAGCGGGGTCAATGACAAGAGCTTTCATATCTCTTTTGCAAACGTCTTTGTACCGCAAGTGCGGTCTGCCCAATGGTCGACTTCCTAATTGCAACTCACCATAGAGTAGATGAATTAGGACACAATTTATTAGTTTGCGTTAAACATCGAGATCGAATCTCCTCTAATCTTAAGTGAATAACGTAATTGAAGCTGGCACGTTTGTCTCGATAGACATCACATACTCAAACATGGTGTATTCACAGCTTGATAAATATTTCCTGGGCATGGTAAGAAGTTGTGTTAAGTGAAACCTCAGCTAGTTTACCCAGTAACCTCACTCTATATGACTCTTCGGAACGTCATTCTATGAATTCTCATTCAAAATTAGGTCTCGATATTTCCCGTATATTAGGAGTAAAATTAGAACAAGGTATAACACTTGCTCATTTACCTGAAATGCATAATAATCTGATAATAACCCTTGTTATTCACATTTATCAATCTACTGAACATTATTGCAACCCACATTATTTCTCATTATTTTCTGATTCACTATCGATTGTGTTAGAGACCTGTTTGTATAGGTTATTAAATTAACGAGTTAGGTAAAATAATGCAAGTAGCATCGATTGAATACAACTTACACATTACGAACAAAAGTTGAACGATATTTTGGTGAAAATTACAGCAAAAGTGGACTTTTGAAATGCTTTTATTCTCCGGTGTTTCCAGCAAAACTATTTGATGCCAATCAGGTAATCCAAAACTTACTATCAGCATTGCAAGATCTGCATTTTTAACCTGCAATCAATGTCAACTCTTTGTTATGTCCAAAAAATAGACGGTACGAAAAGACCTCATCACGAAGTGCACACGCCATGTTTTTAGATGATTTGACAATAAATCTCATTATTAAATATTTAAAACAATAAAAATGATGTGGAATATGGAATCACAAATTTACAATGGAATAAATGGACCACACGTTTCACAAACTACCAGAGATTATCACTGAAAATGCACTGGAATCAAACCAAAAAAATCACAAAAATCACAACACTAAGCAGACTTCAAGCAAATTGCTCAAGATCATACCCACCTAACCTGAGGTGGAAGAAATGTAATTACCTCAGTAGTACATATAGAGACATTGCTCATAATTTTCTACAGTCGATTCATTCACTATTGATGAATCATAGAATCTTGTCTCTGACAAGCTGCAAACATATTGTTGTTGTTGGCTTCCTTCGGTCGATGTCGACCGTCGATGTACATCACTATCGCATGGCTTTTTTCATGTTCCACAGCTTTTCGAATGACTAAACAGTCCGATTCGGGAGAAACAAACTCTCCTGCAGCGCTCGCCGTCGAACTGCATCTATTGCGCCCCTTTGGCGTGATATGCGTCCAGCAGCTAAGAGTAGTATCTGCTCCTCACCAGCTTGCAGTCAACGATTTGCATGATGCCTTTAAATTGAGAGGTCGATGCAAATTCATTCACCACTCGTACGATCAATGACGATAGATAACATGTCTCTTGTGCAAACGTGCTTGTTCCTTAAAGGTAGTAGATTGTCTGGAATACGTCAATTTTCTATTCTGTACACATAACTCAGCCAGCGTACGCCTTGGTGTCGCAGTTGAGTAGACATGCTCTGTAGACCAGCTTTTAAAAACACTCCAGCATCCATCAATTTGTCCATCAACAGTAATAACGGGAGGCGACAGAATCAATTGAACAAGGACTTTGGTCTTGCTCTGGCTGATTGTCAGCCCCAAGTCTTTGCATGCTGACGACTGGAGCTGCTCTTGCAAGTAAGCACAAATGGCTACATCATTGGCAAACCGAAGGTCACAGATTAGCAATTCCCACAAGCGGTTCAGGTTAAAAAGCTGACAATCGCATCCTGTGTGTAGGTCAATACCTCCTTTTTACATTCTGAAAGAGCATGGGAGCAAGAACACACTCTTGATTGACGCATCAGCGAATTTCAAAGGCTTTTGAACTGCAACCGTTAAATTGGACTTAGCCGTTCATGTCAGAATGAAAAAATATATTGATTTTGTGCAGTTTTGGAGGGCAGTGTATAAGATGATGCATTTCCAAAATTCCCTCGCTGATATTGTGGTCAAATATCTCAGGTTGATCAGTCGAACCAGCGTATAATGACATAGAAGAAGAAGAAAAAAAAATGGCATAAGCTGTTTGCGACAATTTCTAGAAGTTGTCTCGAGGAGAAGATTATGTATACGGTTGTTCTTCCCTTGCGGAAGCTGTATTGAAGTTCGGAGTAAACTCAATCATCTAAAACTTGTAACCGCATCTGTAAGACTTTAGCAAACAATTTGCATGCAATATGTAAAAGAGACGTCTTGATGACAACTTATACTTAAATATCGTCATGATCTTGGTGTCTCGCATATCTTTTGGGACACACTCCTGCCAGCACTGATAATTCGATCTTTAAAGTGGCGGTTTTGAAGCTGTACTACAGTATTCGATTAGCTCAGATTGAATTCTGTCGTCACCAAGGGACTTCGTACTTGCTAAGTGGTCGATTGCTCTGTTGATCTCATCAAGCTTATGCCTAGTGAAAAAATTTCCTTCCCTTATTCTGTTTAATCAACACCGTTCAAGTTTTCAAAAACTACAACTTTTGTTGCTGAAAGTTGACATTTACTTGCAGGAACATATACTTTGACGTTAATTCCAATGGTTAGCGAACCGTGAGAAAAATGTTTAAATCTTACATTATATCGCATCCGTGAGGCTTTACGTTACACAATATAAAATCCATCACATTTTCCTGTTGATTTAAGCGTGTGACACTTAATCAGCGAGACGTGTTGTGATTCCCACTGTATTCCCCGTTGGAAATGATTATTTTGAGAACTGCTAATCAGGTGCTCAAAAACACATAAATAAAATAGATTAGATAAGATTGAATATGTTTTCAAACGTTACACTTGAATGGAACGGTTAAATGTGCTTCGTATAAGGAAGCGCTCTGTTAAAATAAACAATTATAAAATGATCATTGGTCAAGCACCAAAGTATAGTGTTGCATCCATTACCCAAACTTGCACAGCACAAACTGTTTTTGGAGACAGTCACATTCATGTCTAACTTCATTTTTCACTTTTTCACTGTTTGAAAGCTGACTTAAGATAATCTTACTGTCTCCACCTGATGATGGTAAACAGTCAGAAACCGGCTGTGATGTGTATGCGCGTGGGATGTAAGCAAAAGGATTTCTATAATAATATGCTAGTATTGCTAGTATATGCATGAGATAACCAAGTTCACACACCTAAACCTCTCTATCGCCATCTTACAGTCTGTTTGGGAGGAATTATGGTTAGGTACATTTCTTCTTCTTCTTCATGGTCTTCTTCATGCTTAAGGTGCTTCTTCGGCTGGGCCAGTAGTAGCAAATCACAGATATAACGGAACACTTCAGGTTTTATAAACCGAATCTTGCGAAACGATGAGCCAAGTTTTAAACGTATTATAGTAGACACTATTTTTTCCTGAAGGTATTTTGAATTCTCAACACTTGATAATTGTCCAAAATGATATTTCATTGCAAATAAACCATTATTCAATAAAATTGACCGCCAATACTATCAGGATAAGGATTGTCATCCTTGCTGAACCCCATCATATTAAAAATAACAAATGCAAGGGAATTGGTTAAAACTAGTCCTGAAATCACCAAGGTGTATAACCACATTGATGCTGAGTGATACATTGTTGACATTACAAATTCTGCAAGCTATGGAGGAGCTGAAAATAGAGCACGCTGCTGGCGTGCAACTGACGCCCTACAACCGAGTTCTGACCATCGTTGCAAGCGCTGTGGGAGAGATTGTTCCTCTCGAATCGGATTTATTAGTCATTCAAAAAGATGTAGAACATGAAGATTCATGCGATTGTGATGTACATCCATGGTCGGCATCGACTGAAGGAGGCCAACAACAATGCCTTAAATATGCCTCTAAACACCCGGCCCGATATTCATCTCAGTTTTTTTTTAATTCGTCCGTCAATTATAACTTGCCACGATCACTACTTTAGAAAAATATGTTCAACGCCATTTCCCTGAATATAATTTTGGGTAAAACGTGTAAAGCCAATTGCAAGAAAGCAGTTGTATAACATGTATCACCAAACCGATCTAAACTGTTGAATTTATTTGTAACATCAACCCATATGTCTTAGATGTTAGATAAGGATACTTGATGAATAAAATATTTATGCTGTTACAATGAAAACGTTAGCGTAGCATATATACTTATGTTCATTCACACTGGGAATTTACGTCGCGAGTTGTTCGGGCCTATAATTGGTGCTATGGTGGTGTACTACCTTGACCCCATCTGTAACGAGTTGCTTCCATTGGGTACCAGAGAGAATCATTTGTACCAAGAAAGTCAACGAAAAGAGGGCGGACAAACATTCTCACAACCACTGCCTTCTGATTGAGTGTCTTTAGCCAAAAGCTTTGGACAAACACGCTAATTATTCTCCTGTTTGTGATCGTAGCCCGCATACCATCATGAAGTTATATTCAAATCTAGGTTCATAGCTTGTTCACCGTCGCAGGGAAATATCGGGGGGGGGGGGGTATTAGCTGATACATACAGCTGGATTGTAAGCTCTGCGCTAGTATCTCTTTCAAAAACCTCGCATTATATCCCTCATAATTCACACTACACTGTGATAAACATCGGACCTGAAACATACCGAAGTTTGGCTAAAACTGTACCGAACTGTTCACGAACGTGGACACCACGAGCGCTCTAGAATTAGCAAAAAATGCACTTAATTCAGACGCAACATTGATAGATCGTACAAACTTGAGTGTACAGCAAATCGTTAACGGTATAGCGATTTGTCTGAATATGAACCACTTCTTGTTTAATGGACAGTTATATAAGCAAAAGGAAGGTTTAGCGATGGGTTCACCTATTTCCCCAGTGTTAGCGGATATGTACATGGAGCATTTTGAAGAGTTAGCTCTAAAAATGTAGCTCTTCGGCCAAAGATATGGTGGCGTTATGTCGATGATACATTCGTCATCATGAAACGTGACAGATTGGAAGCATTCCATAGTTACCTTAACAACCTGAATCCCAAAATCCAAGTTACAAAGGAGATTGAGTCAACAGAAGGGACACTTCCATTCTTGGACTGTCTCGCGCGAAAGCAGAATGGTAAAATAAGCACTACGGTCTATCGTAAGCCAATCGACACAGATGCGGTCTTGCGGTACTCATCAGCGCACCCCCAAAAGTATTTAATTCAGTTGCGAAATCGCTGTTTTACAAAGTTGAACGCTTATGCAGCGATGATACCGATAAAAAGCGAGCCCATCAAGAAGTTAGTCGTCGACTTGCTGATCATGGTCACCCTGAGAGCCTAATTAAACGCCAACTGAAACGGGTAAATACCCAGCACCCAAAACAGAAAAAGTTTGGCGTGCAACAGTTTTTATACCTTACGTTAAGGAAGCGTCAAAGGGGATAAGTCGAATCTTGAATAACGCAGGTAGACGAGTAACGTATAAAAGGGGTAGAACGCTCCGTTCCTTATTAACGCATCTCGAGGATAAAACACCTTCAGGCTGCGCGACGAATTGCGTATATAAAATCAACTGTAAGGGTTGCTTAGGAGTATATATCGGACAAACATCCAGAGAACTCAGTACTAGGATAAGTGAACATAAAAATCTAATCGGTAAGCAGCCACGCAATCCCAGTGAATATCAAACACTGATAAGAGATTCAGCACTAGCTGAACATGTGCTGGACACCGGTCACAGCGTAGATCTTGATAACGTAGAAGTGATAAGGCGGGGAATAAAACCATACATGGAACGACTTCACGCTGAGGCAGTTGAGATAACAAAAGCTGGTAAGAATGCTATCAATAAGGTGGATGGGGCTCATATCTCCACAATTTGGCGTCCGGTCCTGCGGCTGATAAACATTAACGTGCGTAACCCCTAGTGTGCGCACCGATTACGCAATCGCGCTAATCTGTCAGCAGATGTCATTCACACCTGCCAAGACTAAAACAATCAAGGGATTAGATGGCACGTAGGGGTGATGGTGCGTCAGTTGATATTGAACACGCCTGCCTTCTTAACGAGCGCAGAACCCACCATGGACTGTGCAGCTCTTAACCAGCTTATGATTGGTCAGGTGAATGCAATTTAAGCTTGATCCCTGTTCGTACTGACACCCTTGGTCTGACGAAGCTTCTGTGTCAGAAGCGAAACGTTACCAATAAACTACTCTCACAGATTCATTACAAACTTTATTTTTTCATGATTATGATTCCCCGATCTGTCACAAACATTTTCCATTACATTACTGTACCGAAAGCTTGTAATTTTAAACCGCCTTTCTCTCGACCCAATATGTCATGAATTTAATAAACCCTGTACATATTGGCAGCAGTTGATTTTGTTTTATTACCCGATTCTTTGTCAATACATGTTTGTTTAAGAACAAGGGTGCAACAATTAGAAAGGAATATCCGATCTGAATGTTATAGGCAAATTATTTGCTGAAGTCTAACAGATCCGACTAGAGGTTTTAGCTGATAGAGTTTATTTCGAATCTCAATGCGGGTACCGCAGGGAAATATTAACCGTTGACATAATATTATCACTGAAAAAATTCAAGAAACGTTTCGGGAACAGCGTATGCCATTATACACTCTTTTTATTGATTTAACGTAGGCATTGGACTAAGTCAGCTGGGAGGGTATTTTCAAAATGCTTGATCTTATAGGCTACAGCTCAATACTGATCAAACTCGTTATTTCGTATGAATGGCTCAGTCCATTTAAACGGTTGTGAAAAACTTGTTATTGACTGCTCACTTTGGAGGTACCGTGTAAAGCGTCGCGTACATGCTGGGAAATAACAGATACAGCTCTTGACTGCGGAACGCAAATCACGCTGCCGGTGTGCTACTGACGCCAATCGACTGAATACTGCCTAACCCTACGAGCGCAGCCGGAGAGATTGTCACTCCCAAACCGGGTTGTTTAATCATTCTAAAAACTGCGAAGGGAGAAACCATTATGCTCTTGTGATGTACGTCCATGGTCGACATCGACCGAAGGAGGCCAACAACACGTGGTAGCTCATCGCACATTTTATATGCGCTATGTGACAATTCAGTCTATTTTGATCGCCTACTTAACTAAAGCTCAATGTCTTTCAAACAATGAGTCATATAGATAAACTTTCACCTGTATATTAAACTTTTACCAGGCGATCTCCACATCTTACATATTATTTGCTCATAGATTTCTAGTTGTTAGTAGATCGAACACCTCAATCAATAATCCTGCTCCCAGATTTTTTTACATTAACCCAAATAATCTTAAATATAGTCCAAATAAGTGATATCTTCCCATTGGTTCATCATTAATTTTTTTTAATTCATCAAAAACAACACCTCGCGTCATTTTATTCAAACTGCATATCGTTGCGAAAACGAAATTTCTCGATATATTGCAAACAAATTGTACATGAGCCATAAACGAGGAATGATTGCATAAAAATAGAATGGGTCGCTGGAACTTTTCGGAACAAAATAAGTCAGTCAAATGGAAATTTAACCAGAAACAGGTAGATAAATAGCTGCAGAAATCGATCAGGAATCGAACTAGAAGCGCGAGACGGGACATTTTCCGGGGTGGAGTGTTTTGTTCTCACATCGTTTGCAGATGTGTTTGACATTTGAGTACCATCTAAAATCGTTTAAATTCAATGTTAAATGATCTCTTCAACGTGAACGAATAATCAATGAATTTTATGGCATTAGCTCGAAATATACGGAGTTTGGTTATGAGATTATGCTTCATATAAATTTCGAATAATAAAATCAACAGCTGCGCAGGAGACATATCAGGTAAACCAGAAAATTTAATATTGAATTTTCTAATAATCAAATAGCATCATCAATACATGTTTGACCAAAAACCAGTTTTCTCCCGTTTACATTTACGTGTTTGCAGCAGATGCTACAATAACTTGTAAAAATTCCAGGAATATATTAGCGAAGTGTTCAAATCAAACTCTTGGATGATATGTGGAAAATCACACTCCGGCACAAAACAAAACAGAAAACTGGACGAGATGGTAAACAAAGTTATACTTGAATGCCACTGTTACATAGGGTTCTTACAACGAACCACGATGTTTAAACACAGAATCACAAAGTGATTCTTGGCCATGCACTGAAGGCGCTTATGGATGACCAAAGTAATGTGTTGCTCACATCACCCACAATTACAGACCACTACCGGTTTCTGGCTGTTTGCCGTCACCAGTTGGAGACAGTAAGGTTAGGTCCAGTTATCCTTGAAACAGTGGATAAGTGAGTGCTTGACCAAGAATCACTATGTGATTCTGTGTTTGAACATCGTAGTTCGTTGTACGAACCCTATGCAACAGTGGCATTCAAGTATATACTTGTTTATTACTTATCCACTGTTGCAAGGCTCACTGAACCTAATCTTACCGCCTCAACCTGATGACGGAAAACATCCTAAAACCGGTAGTGGTGTGTAATTTCGGGGGATGTGAGCAACACATTAATTTGGACAAGATGGTATTTGCTCAGACAAACGACGTATCGATATCTGCGGACAAGATAACCACAACATTCGAACCACGATAAGCGAAGTGATGTGCTTGTATCAAGCTTGGCAGATTTCATCATTTATGATGGGAGACTATACAGTCCATTGACCAATGCAATTGTACCAATTACAGTCAAGTGCATATTATAATATTCCTTCAAAGGTTGTTGCAGCAGGTAAGGTTTGTGCTTATAACATTACTTCATTAAAAATCTTTGGCGTTCATATGATTTTAACACCCGAATACGTTGAGAAAATAGGGTAAGCCCTTGTGAAACTGCAGCGTGATTCGAAGTTTGGCTTGAAAATTCAAACCCGCGCTGAAGATAACTCATAAAACCTTTTAGCGCTATCCTAGGATTTGCAAATTCCAAATTAAACTGCCATAACTTAAAAGTGTGAAACTTTCGAATATCCCAGTTGACAGAACCAAGTACGGCATAGTTTATTACAATCTGTGCCAATGCTTTCCGGGATTGAGGTTATGTGACAAGCTGACACCCAGATCATTTCCTCTGATATTTCGAACGAGAGATTGCCTGCCACGTTGGTAAGCGTGTAGCAATTATCTTTCAAAAATGATAGCATTTTACATTAGAGGGCAAATAATAGTGATTCATTCTTACACACAAATTACCGAAACATATATTTCCGGTCGAAATGTCCTCTCTCCATATCATAATTGAAATTAATTTGAAGCACATGAAGGCAAACACTAAAGTAACAATTTTTTTAACTTTTATACATATATCCTATTTGCTTTTTTCACCATAAGCATTGAATCTTCAATTTGTTCGAAACTAAAGGTATACTGTGCACATGTCAGCTTCCCTGTCTTACAGTCGTTAACTTACCAAACATGCTATGATATTTTAATATAATCGGCAAAATATATGTAACAATTTCATTAGATCCACCGCTAATTCATTCAAATACACATATACTAGCACACAGCATTGCGAATCTCTATATGTGAAGTCTATTTTCCTGCTTAGGATTTCGCCCACGCGAATTCTGACGTGTCTTTCAGTTACATAGTCCTTTATCCAATTCTGAAACATCTCTGTTATTCGACAAACATCGAAACCTTTTTTGAACCTCATAGTTAACTCTATCGAAATCTTTGGAGATATCTACTAGGCAACCGTTACAGCAAAACATTCCTTTGGGTTTTTGGTTTAATCCCAAGCAGTAGTAAGAATGCTATATCGAGAGGATCGAATTCTCTGTACACAGTGTTGCGATGCAATAAAAATATTTTGGTGTTTCAAACATACTCGTATTTGCGCCATTCCAATGTTCTCCATCACTCTAAAGATTCCTGGAACTAAGGTTGCTAGTCAATAGTTTACCAATCTAAACAGCTACTTCCTTCGTAAATAGAATTAATCAACCTGAATTCTTATTGCAGCGGTATTTTTCCTTCGTCTATGCTGCGTGGGAGGAATTAACAGATACAATGAATACACTGAATGTCTGTCATAGTGCATCTTTTTGAATTAGTTTAGGATCCGAATATATATATATATAT
>JACCGJ010015006.1:0-20503 GCA_013407085.1 Atriophallophorus winterbourni | reverse complement strand
ACTGTTTAGTCATTCCAAAAGCTGCAAAACGTGAACATTTACGCGTTTGTGATGTACATCCATGGTCGACATCGACCGAATGAGGCAAACAACAAAACGTTGCGATTGGCGACTGATGATGCGAGGGAACATTGGGCTGAGCACCCCAGATCACTTTGAACCAATACGCCGAGGTCCTTTTCTAGCATACTCACCGAAAGCTCGGTGTTCCCTAGCTTGTAACTAGGTTCGCCAGAGTGACGGATGCGGAGAGATCGGCATTTTCGTGGGTTGAAAGGGAGCTGGTTCGACGTTGCCCAGTTATTAGGTGAGGTGAGATCGGCTTGCAGGTCATCACAATCATTCGAGGAAGAGAGGATGCGCCATAGCTTGATATCATCTGCGAAAATCAGAAACGGCGAGTTCACACATGCTCCAATGTCGTTGATGAACATCAAGAACAGACGCGGACCGAGTACAGAGCCCTGGGGTAATCCGCATTGTATTGAAAAACAATCGGAGAGCGATTGTCTGACGCAAACGCTGAGTGTCCTGGAGCGGAGGAATTTGGCTAACCAAGACAAAAGTGGGTTACCAATTCCAAGTAGGCCAAGCTTTTGCAGTAAAATAGCATGGTTAACACGGTCAAAAGCTTTGGAGAAATCCAAGTATATAACGTCGACACCATGGCCCGCATCGACAGCCTTGGTCCAGCTGTCCCGCGCCAGAAGCAAGTTTGTTGTACAGGAGTGTCCGCGGCGAAACCCATGTTGTTCGATGGCGACAGCATTCGTGTTCTCAATAAAAGCCATCAAATCATCGGATACAATAGATTCCATTACTTTGGAAAGCACAGGGAGCAGGGTGACTGGGCGGTAATTTGCAGGATCACTGCGGTTTCCACCTTCATATATCGGGGTTATGATCCCCTGTTTCCAATCTTCGGGAACATGGGAGATATCGAACAGACGTTGGAAGTACATGGAAAGTGGTTCACAAAGTTGCACAGCAACCGCACGCAATGCTTTCGGTGTAATCCGGACTACTCCAGGTGATGAATTTTTACGGAGCTGCATGATATTTTTATATACAGAATAGTAGAGAGTCTAGGTGGGGGTGGGGTGATATTCAACGAAGATGGTTGGCAATTCTGGAATACCGGCATGTAGTGATCCTTCAGTGTATTTGCGGCTTCCATAGTAGTCGATGTGGAGCCGCCTTCAATTTTCAGTGGGTGGATTCCCGTTATCACTTTTCTTTTGTCATTTATATGACGGTATAGCAGTTTCCGGTTGTTTAGAAACCGTGCAGTTAACTTGTTATTGTAATTCAGCTTATCTTGAAGCACTAGAGACGTACAGTGGTTGCGTAATTGTCGATATGCTTCCCAATTTCGCGCACACTCTTTCGATTGGAACTTACTCCAAGCAGCGTTTCTGCAGCAGATCCATTTACGAGTTCTACCACGAATGAAAGTACGTAGGATACGTCGTTTGTCTGTTTTGGAAGTCGATTATTGTTGCAGTAGACAGTGCCACTGGGAGACAAATCAGGACCAGGTGAGCTGAGGATTGCCATTTAACATGAAGTTGAAATTGTTAGCAGTGACAAGTTCTTGAAACGCCTTGTAGTCCGTGACTACCCGTACCAGGGGTACCTCCTCGTCAAGGAATTCCTCGTAAGAAACGAAAAAATGTCAGGACGATGTGGTCGCTCTTCCCTAGTGGCGTTTCATAATGAATTTCTTCTATCATCAGTTCCTCGTTAGTCAGCCCTAGATCGAGTAAAGATGGACAATCGCCACTCCGAAAGCGTGTATAAACATTAACGTGGTTGTACAAAGGATGGCTGTTAATGAAATCATCCAGATCCGCAGCAAACGTATTTGGGCTGGGTTCGCCGACGGCTTCAGGAGAGTTAAAATCCCCCATCAGCAATGCGTGCGAGTGAAGTAGTGATAAGGCGGAGCGAATTGATGCAATAATGACATCATCAATCGGGCGTTGAGTATCCGGTGGACGATATATTACCGCAACGATTGCACAGTCCCTATTTTTAAGTTGCAAGCGACACCAAAGTGAGTCCACCACGCTAAGTTGCTCTTGCGGGAGAACCTCACAAGCAAGACGTGAATTATAGTATAGAAGGACACCGCCCACTTTAGTTGGATGATCGTTCCTGAGAATGGACATATCAGTGAGAGAAAACCTCGGCGTCAGTGATCGAAGAGCTTAGCCACGTTTCGGATACAGCTATTATGTCAAAATGACGAGCAGCATGCCTCAAGCGAAGTTCTGCAAGTTTGCTGAGTAAACCCTGCGCGTTCGTGTAGAGACAGTTCAAGCCCTCACGCGTAAGGTTAGGAGCAGCATCAATTATACGAATATCTAGAATATCAAGACCGCCGATCCCGTTTGGATCGGCTCTTGTGAGTTTTTTGGTTCGTCAAGTCCGTCTGCACCATATTCGTTTCGGTTAATGGAATCGGTGGTGTCAATCGCGGTTTACTGTTAATGCGCTTTTCCAGGGCCGAGCGAAGACGAACTTCTGCTGGGGTACAATGCCTTTGTCGATACCATTGTTGCAAAGCGTCGTTCACCATAGATTCAGATTGAAAGGTGACCTTAAGTATGCGAGGACTTGATCCTTTGTAGCTGGGAGAAGCTGGCAAACGCTTCGGGGAAGTAGCTAAGATATCGGTAATTTTACTCAATTGCTGTAAGAACCGCCACTGTTCGCAATCATGAGTGGTGTTTTTGTCAGCATCACTTTCATTTAATTCAGGAACGCCATGAACAAAGATGCTTTTTTTTATCACTTTCGTGTTTCCAATCGTAATTATCTTGCTTTTTCGTTTGCCTATCTGCCCATGATATATCGGGAAATATACGGATGGGGGACGAGATGTTTTGAAGCACTAAGCGGATAGAAGAACGGATTCAACATCTGGTAACGAATTTAACACAATGCGCAACAATCTTGGCTCACCAGCGTGTGCCGATTTGTGGTGTCTTGACAAGCGGACTATGCTAGCCGGTTCTTTGGGAAGGCTCAGCTCTTGACACAACTTTTTGCATTGTTCCACATCTTCAGATTGACGCGCTATGAAGCTGGATGAATCAGTCTCGAGGACATTGGAGCAAATCACGGTAAGTGCCTCCGCTCGTGCTACCGAAACCTTCGACGTCACTGCCATGGGACTAGAAGAAGCTCGCGCAGTCAGAGCATTATTGATGCCCATGTCGTTTAGCGGTTTGAGTCTGCCAGCAACAGAAACACTAGATTGCTTTGTGCTGATCTTCTGTTGTACATGGATGGGATAGGCCTGTGCGACGGGGGGTTTAACTACTGACTTCTGTGCTGGTGGAAGTGATGTAACAACAGCAGCAGTTGTCGAAATAGGTGAGCCAAATGGTTCTAAACCGTTAGAAACTGCTGGAGTATTGCATGGAAACGCAGAAGAGAACTTGGCTTCAAGAAGATGCGAGCGCTTTTTTGTGTTTCGAATGACTGCTTATATTCATTGATCAGGTTGATAATATAACGTATAAGCGGTGGTTCTAGACACTTCGCGCGAAACGACAGTTTTTTCATTAAATAAATGTTCCTTGAGCTCCTTCTTCGATAACCCAGAACATTGAGGATGGTACCACGTTGAGCAATTGCTGCATTCTATGCCATCTTTTACGGAACGGGAGCACTGGTTTTTACCACAGGTAAACTTATTCCCGTCAGTTTCATCGATGTTCATTTTGGTTGATTTTGTCCCTTTAGAAGATCGAGAGATGTCACTACGACGATTCATAAGTGGATAGTTTACGAAAAACTAGAAAATTATCACGTTCATTTTAAAATTATATGGTCTTGACCACAATTTAAAAAAAATCCTGTTATATAATGCCTCGTTTTAAATGTCATGTTTTAAATGTACGCACCAATTTTCCATAGCTAACCTCTCACCGGCTTGGTGAAGAGAAACCCTTTCCGTTTTTCTCAGTCGCAGCTACAAATTCTGGGACCAAAGGACGGCTTGGAAAACATCGGACGTACCTTCGCATACGACGAGAATACCAGAGGAAAATGAACCAACTTTGGCAGTGGTGGGCGCTCCTTTGAAGCTTTCCACAGACGGAAATTCTGGACGCTCGATTGGCTTATCCCTTGGCGGCGCGATCGTCGAGGATATCCAAATCACAATAAGAAAAAACGCTTTGGCAGTGGTGGTTGCTTCTCTGCAGCTTTCCACCGAAAGAAATTCTGGACGCTCGATTGGCTCGTTAGCCACATACTGTCCTGTGCAAACTGAACTGAACTGAACTTACCTCAGAGAAAATTCAAACCGCGCGCGATCAAGGTCAGATGGACATACAGTTGGTGCATAGTCAGCGCCTACGGCTGTCGTAAATTAAACGGATGCAGCTAAATATGTTTCGATTTATCAACTTAGTTAAACCTTTTTAAAAAACCAAAGATCATATATTTTTGGATGCAGATTTTTTATCAATTGAGCAAAACTCTAAATACGATTTGCTCATCTGTCGATCGTGGGGTCAAGATTGTGATGAATGCTGCAACTGCTTATCTGCATCTGATGTACATTATATTATGTTTATTCCACGAACCTTCAGCTACGAAAAGCGATTCTTGCTCATTTTCTGGCGTAGTGCCTTGAGATCCTGATAGGCGTTCGCTTGCCAAAAAGTTTTCCACGCACTCGTATTCCATTGGCGATCCATTTTGAAGTACATTTTCGATGACTACTACTACAGGTGGCTTATATTCACAGGTGCACACACATGTACTTGTAACGTTATAGATTCTGATCCGAAATGAGTTCAAAGAAAGACACGTTATGTATCGAATAAGTAACGCTTACTTATCTAGACGGAGTACATTGTTCTGAAAATGTAAATTACGAAAGTTATAGTAACCGTATGCAAAAGGTGTTCAACACAAGCAAGTAAAACTTCAGAAACAGTGCTCCCTGTGATTCAATCTCGTAGTGTCGGGTGTTTTCAAGCAAACTTTCCGTTTCGACTTGGTCGATTATCACCCTGTGAAACTGATACTGATACCACTAGAACCACTGGTAGTAGTAACGTGTGTGCTCAGCGTAAATATGTTCTATGTATTCACTAAAAAGCATTGTAGAATGTAGGAAAATACGCATCTATAAACTCTGTAAGGAAATAAAGACTTACGTATGCCTGTGAATGCTTCACGTTGCCTCGCCACTAACAGTTATTGTTTTTCCTTCTTCTATTTTTATCCCTCGTATTGCTCGCTTAATATAAATCGGAGCAATGTAGTTTACCAAAAAGGAATAGAGAATGGAGATAAGTAATCCGAAACCTTGTAAATTGTGGTTCGTCACCACGTGGGTATGTCAGACGTTGACGCAAAGTTTTGCGCGATTGCGTGTTATGTTGTTTCATATAAACGGCATCATCATCTTCATCATGAAGCACAAGTCTGGAGCCAGACAAAGTGCCAAGCAACATGAAGCAGGAAAAGCAGATAAGCAAGCGCGTGGAAAAGAGAAAGCAGGCAAGCGGAATACGCGAAAGCAAATGCACAAAATAGCAGCTGGTTTTTGTAGTTCCACTGCATGTGATTTTTTGGTTTTTTTGTTTTGTTTTTGATTTTTGTGTTTTTATGTAAAATAATACCGAATAAAAAATTATGACACATAATAAAATATACTGGCGCCACTGACTTCTGTTTGTAGCCATATCGCGTAACGTTTCCAGCCAACTATTAGGTGGAGCTTTTGGACCCCACCCAGGCAAACGAATACGTCCAACTGAGCCTAGCGCTACGGTGAGTTTCTTCATCCCAACGCGTCACGTCATGGACTGGCCACCCGATCTTTTCTCCCAGCTTCTGTCAGGCTCTGCGAATAAGGCGCGGTACGGTAAACGGTGAGTAGGCATTCTTAATACATGTCTCAACCATCGCAAACGAGCAAGCATCAGCATTTCTCTCAGTCCGTGGCCACCTGGTCCTAACACCCGCTTGCAGACATCTATATTTGTAACACGATGCTGCCACCGAATGCGAGCAATTCTACGCAAGCAACGGGTATCAAAAACAGAAAGCCGACGGACATCTTCCGCTCGGATAGACCAGGTTTCGCAGCCATAAAGGAGTGTAGCACGCACCACTGCGTTGTACACCCGGCCTTTAGTATGGAGTGAAACATCGCGTCGACGCCACAGGTGGCGAAGGTTAGCAAACGCTGCACCCGCTTTGCGAACACGATGTGAGATCTCGTCCTCGACACAACCGCCAGCGGAGATACAACTGCCAAGGTAAACAAAGCTTTCGACCAATTCAAGATTGACATCGCACACAGTTAGGTTTGGAAGAGAGCCGCTCCAATCCTTGGTAAGTGTTTTACACTTGTTAGGCGCAAAGCACATGCCATACCTTGAGGCTTCAATTGCCAGGCGGTCCAGGGCTTGTTGCATTATGCATTATATGAGGGTCATCTCCCAGAAGTGCGATGTCATCGGCATACTCTAGATCGGTCGCTCGCTCACCCGGCAGAAGTTCAACACCTGTGCCCACCAGGCCAGCTAAAGCTTTTCTCAGGACATCGTCGATCACGAAGTTAAAAAGGAACGGCGAGATAGGGCAGCCCTGCCGCACCCCGCTAGAGATATTGAACGAGGACGACAATTGTCCGTACGCTCGAACCCTGCCCGAAGTTTGGCAATATAATGCTTTCAAGATCCAAACATACTTCTCGGGCACTCCATGTCTCATTAGACAGTTCCAAAGACTTTCACGATCGATTGAATCGAATGCCGCTCGGATGTCAAGGAATACCACGATAGTTGGTTTACGAAAAGTGTGGCGTTGCTCCAGTAACTGACGGAGTGTGAAAATTTGATCTATGCACCCTCGGCCGGCACGAAACCCAGTTTGCTCCTCACGGATTTGCTCTTCCCGTTTGGTACTCAATCGGTGAAGCAGAATGGACGCCAGTATTTTAGGAGCTACTGAAATGAGACTGATACCCCGATGATTTTCACAGGAATCGCGCCGTCCCTTTTTGAAAATAGGAGCAATTATTGATTCTCTCCAAGGGATCGGAACGCGTTCCTCAGCCCATATGTTGGTGAACAGCGCTTGAAGTTCGCGAACTAAAGCGAAACCGCCATCTTTGAACAATGACGGAAGCAAAGCATCAGCACCTGATGCCCGATGGCGCTTAAGGCTCCGGACTACACTGTAAATCTCTGATTGAGTCGGAGCCTCAAGAGAAATCGACCATGGGGTACAGTGTTCCGTATTCTCGAAATCAGTGGGTGCAGAAGGCCAGTTAAACTGTGCTTCAAAATGTTCTGCCCATCGCTCCATGCGTCTGTGCATGTTAAAAACTGGCAAACCATCTGCTTCACGTATCAACTCACTGATGCCTGGTCGCCCGCTTCCAGTTGTTCTGATGAGTTGGAACAATTTTCTGAAATTGCCTACAGCTGCCGCAGATTCCATTTCCGTAGCCTTAGAACTCCACCAACTTTCCCTGTCGGTTCTCAAACTGGCAACCAGTTTACGTTTAATAAGCCTTCGTGACGCATCATGTATGCTATCAGCAGAAAGCAACCGACGTTGGTCCATTAATTGGAGAGAATTCGCAGAAACCCAGTGCTGAGCTACACGGGAAGTCAACCCACAACTATCCAACGCGGCTGTTTCCAAGGAGGTTTGAATCCCACTCCATTGGTCATCGATACTATTTTGGGGAACTGTAGACAGATGCAGACTCAAATTGGCCTGAAACCCTCGGAGAACCGGGAGATCGTTAAGCCTAGCAACATTCAACTGCCTTGCAACATTTCTACGTTTCCCACCAAAACGCATCGAGAGCTTAGCACAGACTAACGCATGATCGGACTCTAGACAGGTGCCCCGGTAGGAATGGCAATCTTGCACACTCCCTCGCCACGAGTAGCTGATAGCAATATGGTCAATTTGCGTGAACAAGTCCGCCGATGGAGATCTCCAGGTGGAGCAGTGACGCTTCGAATGGCGGAAGTTAGTGCTGGCAAGGTACAGTCTGTGCTCTGAGCACAAGTTAAGCAATCTTTCGCCGTTGTCATTACGATGACAATCGAGACCAAACCGTCCACCCACGAAATGCTCGTTTAAGGATAGACGGCCAACACGTGCATTCATGTCTCCAGCTAGGACAACGATGTCACTCCTCGATGCAAGTCTAATGAGTTCTTGTAATCTTCCATAAAACTCATCCTTGTCACGTTCAGAGCTACAATTAGTCGGTGCATAGGCAGCAACCACAAACAGGTCGCGGGATTGGTTGCGAAATCGGCCTTTTTGCACGAACCCTGTAGTCTTACTGCACAAAGGCGACTGTCGACTGGGATCCAGTCTAACAGTGCGACCTCAGCTCGCTCACTCAAGACGATTCCGACACCAGCTTGACCAGATACCATGGCATCGTCATCAGTGGACAAACGTAGATAGTGTGACTTACGTAAGTTAGAAGGGTTAGACAATCGTGTAACTGAGCTAGAGTTATGCATGCGTGTTTCCGACAAACAGCACACATTGACCTCGAGGCTATCAAGCGTGCGAGCCAAGGCTGCTCGCTGTCCGATGCTAGCTAAAGTCCGTACATTAAACGCCGCTAATTTGAACGGTACGCGCGGGCGGAAGAACGCTCTGAAGGCATTCGAAGTGGCTGAATTTGGAAACCTCGATGAACAAGCTGCACTTCTGTCAGGGCTAACCAAAGAACCACAAAACGGAAAACAGTTATTAAAAACGTTTGCATGCAGTGTGAGATCATGTAAAGCATTTTGAGCAGAGAGCGTGAGAGCACGGGATCTATCATTTTTACCTTTATTTTCATAATTGCTTGTGGGCGTGATACTGCCCGGTTGCCCAGGCCGAAGTAGGGGGTTAGCTTAGGGGGCCCCACCCGGAGCCTTTGCTAAAAAGCCTGAACCACAAGGCAGTGGGTTGAGACTGAGTTTGTCTGACCTCTAACCATCGACCTTCCTGATATGAGTAGCTCTGCTGGCACCAAAAGGCACCACCCAGTATAGCTCAATGGGTCATGAAGGTACACAAACCATGGCACCACGTTAAGGTCCAGTCTCCGCGCGATAAATAAACGGCACACGGCATCATGATGAAAAACGTTTATGAATATCAGCTTACGCTTAGAATCATTGAAGAATTATTTCAAAGGAAAATAATTCATAAAAACTCATACCGGGAAGGTCGTTTGATAAAGATAAGATCAGATCATAGTTATTGCTTGCCAGCCCTTCGATCATGCCAGTGACGAGCTTTGCTACCCTTTTTAGGTGATTTGTATCCTTCTAGATCGAAGCCAGTCAGTCTTGAGGGTCATCCCAAAGCACGACCTACTAGTGGTAATGGGGGATTTTAACGCTAGAACCGGGACTGTAAATACAGGCAGGGAGCGTACCATGGGAGTACATGGTGTTGGCCAACAGAATGATAATGGGGAGAGGCTACTTGACTTCTGCGAAGAGAACGATCTTGTCGTTGGTGGCACCCTATTCCCCCACAAAACATCCATAAAATAACCTGGTCTTCTCCGGACGGCAGGGTTTTCTCCCGAAGCCTTTCCCGCGATCGGGTATCCCGCAAAGCATCGGAGGTTGAAAATTAAGATTTTCCTTCCCTTAGATGAAATGCCCTCCCAGGCTAAGGAGCTCCATCTGCCCGAAGCAAACTGGTTTTCAGGCGCCAGTCACTCGCCTTCGCCCCTTCTCCTGTTGGTAGAAGCAGTTCCGCCGGGCTCGGGGAGCCACTCGTGCAGGCCAGAAGCTGGACTTGGTTGTCAGAGGCTATTTGAGACGCGCGCCATATGGGAGAATTTTATAGACAGTGGGAGCTTATCCCCACTGCCACCCCCGGCTATGACAACCTTTGGAACCATGACAACCTTTGGCAAATCTGCCCAAAATTCGGTTTGTTGCAGTATCTCTGATCCAGTACGTGCATTCCAACCACCATTTCCGACTAATATGTCATTTTTAGTTACTCTGTCGATGACAACCTGTAGCTGTTTATAAAACTCATCTTCAGCATTTTGGTCGGTAGATAATTTTGGGTCATACACTGAGACGATAGTTATATTGAAAGGATGCCTTCTCATCCGGTCCAATGCTATTCTTTGGGAGAAGGCCTTCATGATATGAGTGCTTGCCTTGCATGATCACCTAGAGCTATCGCCACTCGTTCTAGCCAGATCCATCTTCGTGTCCACTGTAAAGAACCTAGTATGTACAATCGACTTCGGGGACTTTGATCGGCTTGAATCCGTACCCAGGAAGGCGAACCTCAGAGAGACAAGCAACATCTACCCAGTAGTCTAGTAAACAGCGCATCGTAATAGCTTGATTACCGACATCCAACAGTGTCCTTACATTTCAGCATCCCACATAAAAATCCGTGCATATGTTTATGGCCTCCGCTTGCTGGGAGAGCCATGGGCGTGTTTCGAGAATACCGAAGCTGTGAGTTATTTTGAGGTTCATGAGGTTTCTTGGGGATAGTATACAAGTGATGTCCCCAACACCACTTGGTGTTTTTTTGAGTACAAATCTCTAGCCTTTGCCCACCCAAAAGCAACCTACACGGCAGCAGGGAGTTAAAAGGTTGTAAGCACTGTGCGCCAGTTATTCGCCTACGGTGCTTCGCCCCGGATTTTTTCTCATGGTTTTCCTGCCCCTAGATGGACTGCCAGTAGCTGACGAGCTCTATCAACTCAGAGCAAACTGATTTGAAAGCGCCATTCACTCACCTTTCTCCCCTTCTTCTGCCAGTTGCAGCAGTTCTGCCGGGCTTGTGGAAGCCACTCATGCAGGACAGGAGTTGAACTTGGTTGTCCGCTGCTACATGAGATGCGCGCCACAATGGAGCGTTTTATAGATAGTAGGAGCTCATTGTTACTATCATCCCCGAATGTGACAACCTTGAAATCCACGCGATATTTCCTCTCCGTCGGGCACTTGTGACCACTTTTGTTCGTAATTGGAAAGATGCCAAGTTGCCCAAATGACCTATGCGATGCACTCTCAATATTCCGATATTTAAAAAAAGAATATTACCATGTTAAACATTCTATTTTGGATTTTTTTATTCACAACATATTCCGTGTTTTTAGCATTCCAACTTATCACGTTTCCGATGTATTCCGAGCGTCTCCGGCGATTAGAAGAGATCGCAATACCTGAAACTGAACCCAAGCGCCCCGAGTCGAACGAAACTGAAATCGATAAAGATTCGCTTCTCAATGAAGAATTCACCGCAGTTACTTGTACATTTTATTTCTAAAGCTGATGCATTCTCTCACAGCTTCCACATACGAGGTGGCGGGTTTTGGGGTAGGCTTTGCCAGTATGGTAGCGGAAGTGCTACTTTCACACCCTTTTGTTGTTATTCGGAATCAATGTCAAGTATTTGCATATTCCCCACTCCATGATCGCGCTTCATGTAGGTTCGTAGCAACAGCAATTCACTTCATTTGTTCCCGCTTTCACTCGTGTTCGTGGTTTCCAAATGTGTGCATAATCAAGTAAGCGCTCGACCCACTATAGCACATTATATTGAAGGGATTTGGATTTCTTTGGAAAGGTTTAGGGAGTGTTTTTGTTGTAAAAGGTCTCTGTTTCGTCAGTGAAAATTTGATCAGTGAGTTGACGTCTCTGCCAAAGTGAGTTTCTCTCCGTGTGTGTTTACGTGTTAGAGAAATTTCAATTCTTAGTTCCTTTCGACGAACCGCTGCACACCTTCTATTGCGAGCGTAAGTTTCTATCCGTTAGCTTTCAGCTTTCCAGCTTATCGTGGATTCTGGTCACACCTTTCTTCGCTGCAAGTGTTGTGGAAATTGTACAGGTAATGACGTTCGCACTATGAATGCTCTACTTGCGTTATGATTTTTTGTTTACTGGTATCATCTCATTTTCAAGGTGAATAATCAGTCTTCAGTTAACTCCTCAGCCCGAGTCTTGGACTTGAGGTCACAGATATGATAACACAGCTCACCGCCATCAAGTCGCGCAATCATTAAATGTACATGATGCTCTGTTGGTGGACAAAGTAAACAATTTTAACGCAGGGAAACCATTACTCTACTCGTTGACACTATTTGATAGCATTATTGTTTTCATGTTTCAGTCGCATAGTTGCTTAAGCCCAACTCGTATACGCTTGAGCACTTTCAATTCCCCTCCATCCCGGTTTTTCTTAAGCGTAATACAACCGTGGTTTTAGGGTAAGTAAAATATCGACATAGTACAATCTTTTAGTGGTGATTGTGATGATAGAATTCGGACTTTCGGTGCCACAATTCAACAATGTATATCTCTCATGAATGTGCAATTATGCGGTACTGTAAAAGTTAACGCCGTATGTATGAAATCACAAGCCTGATCCAGGCAAAGTGCCGCACAATCAAAGGCAGCTTCGTGAGCTATTACTGTTAGGTTGAACTTAAAATGGTAGAAAGCTGACAAAGAGTTCCAGATGCAGCTCGGTACCGATGGCATATCAATTTAATATGGTGTTAGATGCACGGTAAAGCGGTACTACGCGACTACTCATTCGTGCCGCTGTACTCTATTAATGATCACCAGTAATTAGAGCAGCGTGTGGGAATACACTGCAGTCATATTTCCCATCTCTGTCTAAACCAACCCTGGACCACAGGGCAATCTGACAGTTTATGACTCTACGTCTAGGTTGAAACCTGCGATTTCTTAGTGGCTTATTGGTAATGTGTCTCTTTTGTTGTACTGCTTGTGATCGTAGGTGAGGTAAGCCAAAATATTACAGGATGCTAATAACCTTTGTTTTTGTTGCTCACGAGGGTGACACTAAATCGATTCCCGCTATCTTCCCTTATTCTTTCGCTTCTCTTTGTCCCGGCCAGGGCAGCTCGATCCAGGCTTGTGAGTTCGTGCCATCCTCTCGCTCGACTTACATTACTTTTGTGCGAATATCTCCTCCTGGAGGAGACATGGACCGTAGGAGGCCAAGAACAACAACCACGCTTTTCGTCTTCGTTCGCTTGGCGTTAAGCCTAATCTAATTTCTCATGTCATCTTCTCTTGCATTTTGCGCTGTTCAGCTGCAATTGTTCTGGCACTTCTTACTTGTTTAAACGTCCAATCAGGATTGTTCACGTTGCTTATGAACACACTATTAAAATAATCTTGAAACAGCGTTTTTTTTAATTATGCGATCACCTTGTCAATGTTATCCTTACCCCGCTGCATGTCGATCTCCCTAAAAGGCATACTCCCTCAAAGACTTGATCAAAGTACATCGTTTTGCCTTCGAAGAACGTCTTCGTGTCTAAGGTCCTTCACTCTTTTTGCCTCAAAAGTACTTTATTGTAAGAAAATTATCGTTAAACAATTACGATCAAATTTGTCTCGTAATATTTTTACGAGTACTTGGTGTACAGCATTTGTTTTGTTCTTTCAAGATTAGTCTTAACCTGAAATTTCGAACAAAACTTTGTGCTTCTTCAACTAGACCCATCACCACGCGTAGCACGAACAAAGGCAGTGTTTTCAGGCAGAAAGCTTTTACCGGCAGATTAGGCTGCTTCTTTGTAATTACACCTTGGCGTAGACTAAATAGACGGCACAAAATGTGACCAATCAAGAATCAAGCTCGCAATATTTGGAGGCTCACGCAACAAGAAATAAAAACTTATTCTGCTCGGGTTAAATCAACTTGAAGAATATTTGATGTTCATCCAGACATGACCCCCAAATCTGATGGCATTTTCAACGATTTTTTGTGCACTCTGCATGACGTTTACGTAATGCTGTTTACGTCTGTTGGTTACCCCTCTTTCGGCTTTAATGAGGATGATGTATTCGTTTACTCAGCATCCATTGAAATTGGTCGTTGTGTTATCCGATGATTGTGTAAAGACTCTCTTGATTTTGCGTGCTATAACCATTGTATTTACCCTCTGTTATGTTCAAGTCCGATAAAGCTTCGGAGCCCACGAACTTGGTCTCTTGTCTTCGCGAAGGCTTGTACCGGCTGTTCCACTTGCCCAGCAACACGCGATTCAGCTCCCCAAGTCCCGTTTTCCGTCGTGGCTCAGCTGTGCGGAATCTTCCGTTGTGCACGTCGCGATTGTTGCCGATCTGGAGACTTGTGCCTCCGGTGGTTTGTTTCAACGTGGGTCACTACGTGGTCCGTTCTTGTGCCTCGGTACTGGCGACCTCGTACTGGAGCGGTGGTGACGCGGATCGTTTGGAACATGAAGCTGAAGTCAACCGAATACTCATGGTTCGTGTGTTGTTGTTGTCGCTTTTGTTTGTTGTTTTACTCGGTCGTGTTATATTGCTTTGCTCCAGACGTTCTTGCGTTACGTTGTGATTTATGTACTATTCTAATGTGCCGCGTTGCATGAATGATACTCAACCAATACAGCCTATGGCTGTGCGGCACTTTGCGTAGACCCGGACTTGTGATCTAATACTAATGTACACTTCTGCTTTAATTATGATCTGGTGTCCCAATATTTTCGCCAGTGTGATCTCATATCTTACCTACGGAAATCTTGTGTATCTTAACAACAACCTCGGAAAGCTGCTACTTATATACGTATGATATCACAAGTCTGATCCAGGCGAGGTGCCGCACATTCATTGACTGCACGTGGGCTAACGTAATGTCAGGTTGCCCAACCCTGGACAGAAATGAAAATAGATTGTTCCCGGATCAGCGCTATGATGCCCTCAGATGCGGTTACGATTGTTTGCGTCAGAAACAACTTCAGATAACCAGCACCTGACCCGCTTGTAGAACTTCCCAAAGCTATTAATGAAAAGAAAGTCAAGCTGGGTCAGCTGCTTAATCACAGCTTCTCTTTCTATCACTCCTAAATGGGTATCTAGTCAAGCTTTAGGATGGAAATGAACGTATAAAACTATGTTATCTAAACAGGCAAGGCGAACTTTGAACCCAAGCTATCACCGGTAGGATGAATCGCATTATGTTGAAGGTTGAGAAAATGCTTTAAAGCTGTGTTTTGCAAGCTCCAAATGCTCTCTCTATTGCAGTAGTAGTTGTTGTCGGTCGATGTCCGCCACGGATGTGTATATCACAATCGCATGATTGTTTCACGTTCCACAACTTTTCGAATGATTAAACAGTCTGATTCGGGAGGATCAATCTCTCCCGAAGCGCTCACAACCATGAGCTGCAGTACTCGGGCGATCGACGTCGGTTGGACGCCAGTTGCATGATCTACGTTCAGCAGCCAAGAGCTGCATCTGCTCCTCCCCAGCTTGTACACGACGCTTTACACAATGCCTCCTATGTGAGCGGCCAAGAGCAAGTTCTCCCCAACTCGCCGGGTAAATGCCGAGAGCATTCATGCCTCTTTTGCAAACGTCTTTTAGCGCAGATGTGGTCTGTCCAAAGCTCGACTTCCTGATTCCATCTCACCATAGAGTAGATCTTTTTGACTGCTACCATTAACTATTCTGTACACAGGACCGGCCACCATAGGCCTGGGCAACCTGACAGTATATTAGCCCACGTGCAGTCTCTGACTGTACGGCACTTTGCCTGGATCAGGATTGTGCTTTCATACCATACATACACATATACCGGAGCTGGAGATTTCCATTTGAAAATCGGGTGCTAAAGTTGTCACTTAAAATGTTTTTGTGAAACTACCTCATCACCTTTCTACAGAATTCTTCTGCACGGATGTGCAATCGTGCAGTATTTTGTGCTGTGCGGCTAACACCATGCTAAATTGATTGGCCACGGGTAGTGAGCTGCATGCTGAAACACGTTGGAGTCTAACTACCATCTTTATTCTCTATTTCTCATATCCGTCTAGGCCTGGGCAACCTGACAGTAATATCGCCCACGTGCAGTCTCTGACTGTGCGGCACTTTACCTGGATCAAGCTTGTGCTCTCATACTTTACTACTACTTTACAGAATTCTTACGCACGGCGTCCCAAAGCCCGCGTGACTCTAAATGGCCAATCTAAGACAAGCGGTTAAAGAAAGTTACATAAGTGACATACGTGTCGTTTTATGATTCAGTTGTGCCTCAATTGAGGTATTCGTTGACTACTGGAAATGCAGTTGTTCACCCTTGTTTGTAGAGATCATGATCATCATCCGCGCAGCACATCAACGGAAGCTGAATACTTTCTTGAACACATGGTTTATGGACAGAGTAAAAAATGCTTTCTAAAGCTGATCTACCGAGCATATTCACTCGCTGGGTCGACTCGACAGAGAGCTGGATTAAAAAGTCGACCTATTGCTTGTTTTACAATGACTTCTGCAAAAGAGATATGAAAGCTCCCAACATAAACTCTGTGAGTTGGAGAGTACTTTCTATTCTATTCGTACTGAAGGACGAGCAAACACTGCGCTTGGCTTTTGAATATTGATTACACCGACAGCCGAACGACCATCGACTTGATATCACTACGAACGCTGCAGGAGAGATTATTTCTTCCACACCAAATTGTTCTATCGTTTAAAACGTTGCAAAGCATGAGATAATCGTTCCCTAATGATTTATATTCATGGTCGACATCGACCAAATGGAGGCTAACACCAATGCAAACAATCTCGATAAAGCCTAGCGATGTTTGACTGCCGTACAATCAGGGAGAATTATGCCTATAAAGGTGAATCAAATGAAAGGGTCTCAAGGTGATACATACATCTATGAAGATATATCTCCTGTATTTCAGTTAAGCACTTGGTACTTGTTACCGGTGTAATGCTGTCAATGAGGATGATGACAACTCCCATTCGCATCTTTACTTTTCTGGCTCTAAGGTCGGGTTCGCCGCTTCGTAAACAATGGTGATGCCTTAAGCTAACGACAAACAATAACATTCGAAATTCGTTTATTGGACTCGCCTGGTCATTCAAGGAATCCCTCCGTACGTTTTACCTTCTCGGAGGCTAAATAAACCTGATCATCAAGCCTCTGCACAATCCCATTCCCCACAGTCATCAACCTGAAACACCGGGCTCGAGTGGTGCTAGGGACGCCGCTTTGTACCCAAATTCCCAATAATCTTCATTGAAGCCGACTCATCCTCCAGGAGGAGATGGTCGCACAAAAGTAAAGTAAGTACTAGGGAGCTATTAAGAACTTCTTCCAACGATTGAAATTGCTTCGTCCACGCCCAACGCAGTAGACCTCTACAACATGGAAAGTTACCCCACCTTGTGTGGAACACATATCAGAACTCGCGACAAGAACACTGAAACCATTCGGGATTGATGCTGCAAAAACACTTCGCACATAATTGTCAAAACTGAAGGATCTCTTACTGAAAGAGGACAAAACTAATGTCGTGTACACAATACCATGCAGAAATTGTGAAGTGCATTACGTCGGGCAGACAGGAGGAAGACACGACCCCAATTCCCTTGTATCAATACATGTAAATGTTGATGGACATGAATTCTATTGGAATCGATGTTCAATCTTCGCTACCGTTAGAACACACGGGAATTTCTCGAAGTATGGCATTCAACAACACAATCCCTCAACCAACGTATGCGATTGGACAGTACATACGAGCCAATGAGATGCCGTTTATTCTACATGCGGCACAGGAATCGCAATGATCATATGACAAGCAACGCAGACACGCAAGGAAACGTGATATAAATGTGGTAAACTGTAAGGCCCTTATGCTTCGTAAGAAGTTACGCCGATGGTGTCATCTAGTTTGGTGACGAAACGTATGGAACCCATTATGCAAGCTCGTCGAACACTCAATAATGAACATCAAGTACCAGCGGCCTTCAGACACTGGTATGGCTTGCGTCTCGTCTGGAGATTTCATCTGCTATACGCACTCACCCCCTCTCTTAATGCGAATTAATACTGAAAGCTTCGACTTTACTGACGTCGCAAGTGTGTGCTAGTGGTGTCTGCTACTGAAAATCCTGTTCCATTCGCTGATTAATTATTTGCAAAACTCTCTTGTTTGACTGCTCCTTTGTTGTGGTGCTTGTGTTGATATCGCTCTTGTATATCCACGTTGTTTCGTTCTAGCTTTTTAATCTTGTCGTAATTTGTCGCCGCTTTAGATCGTTGACCTATTCCATCCGGTTATCACAAAATCTACCACAGTCGCGAAATCACTCTGTTGGAATATGCTTAGTTAGGTGTCCGGTCAATTAATCACCAGACAAAGTTATACTTGTATGCCACTGTTAGATACGGTTCGTAGAACGAACCACCATGTTCAAACACAGAATTACAAATTGTTTCGTGGTCAAGCACTCAAGGGATGAAGATGTGAGCAACACACATTACTTTTGTAATTGCCAGACACTTAATCCCCAATCAATTAATCTTCAGTCACTTAATCCCCAGGGAAGGTATTTAAGATAAGAAGTTATTTGCATGTGTGCAATGACTCTTGAATATGGTCGCTGGTTGAAGGACATTAATTTACACGGGAAACGAGTTTTGGTTCGAGAAGCAATCAAATAATGGCAATATTGATTGGAGATGTAGTTAGTTTGTCACACACAAGTGTAGAGCGAGATTACTCACATCTAACGATGCTATCTCGCGGACACTCAACAGTCATCAAAACAGTATAAGAAGGAAAGACCCAACATGCACTCTCTCGTCCCTCCCAAGTGACGCCATGTTTGATGTTCCAAATATATACAGAGATTTCTTGCTGTATGATTCGAAAGACCATGCAAGACGATGCAAGATTTTTTATCTTCGGTGATCGAAGCCTGTTTGGTGCACTGTCTCTTTGCAAGATGTGGTTTGCTGATGGGACGTTCAAGGTTGTACCTTCGCTTTTCTACCAGTTATACACTATACATTTTCAATGTGCTGAAGGCGTCACACCACCAGCAATTTACTGTCTTTTACACAACAAAACAGCAATTACATATAATAAGTTGCTTAGTGTGTTGCGAGATATGGCGCCGAATCAGCAACCGATTCCTTTTACTGACTTAAATAAATTCATTTGAACGTATTCTGCATTCTTCAAAAGTTATCAAACTGGAGATTAAGTGATTGAAGATTAATTGACTGGGGATGAAGTGACTTGGTGATTAAATGTCTGGGGATTAAGTGTCAGTAAACTTTTATCATGTACTGGCCATTCTATTAAACACTTTGCCACGTAACTGGTTGATGAAGCACTTGTATGTAGGTTCTTTCTCTGTTATTTTGATCAGACCGGTGGCTTGGATCACCCACGTTACCGCACCTATTCCCAATCGTCCGGAATTCACAGAAAATCTCGTGAATTCTCACCCCCTGATGCCTACGCGCTTGCTCATCAACGTCAAGAAACCGCCATCCAATCCATCTACTCACGATACTACTCCGATTTATTGGCTGCGATGACAGCCAATTGTGTCGCAGACGTGGTGATGTATCCTTTGGAAACCCTGGTGGTCCGTTTATGTGTCCAAGGTACGCGGACATTGGTTGACAACATGGACACTGGAGACGTTGTGGTCCCGGTGGCATCTGCGTATGAAGGGCTCTTTGACGCTGCTTCCGTAGCCACAGACACGCCTATTGGCGTGTTAGGATTGTACCGCGGTTTCGGCGCGCTCGTAACGCAATACGCTGTGCAAGCCGCCTTCTTGTACGGGATCCGTTCTCTGTATCAATATTTGTTGTACCTATGGCCTCCACCACCTTCTTCGACGGAATATTCAAAGGCGAAAACTGTGTATGATCAAGGCAGTGGTGATCATCCTGCAATGAATACAGTCACACGACCTCCGTGAATACACTGGATCGTGTTTTCTTTTGATTTTGCCGTTAATCTCTCTCTCTCGATCGCTACTTTGGATTACCCACTTTATACGTTCCATATTTTGTACAGACTACTGGCATGCGCCATTGCATCAGAGCCACCTAGGCAACGTTTTACTACTATTACAGCTGCTCTGTCTATTTTACCATTATTCATGAATAATTTTCTAGTTTTATTTGAACTATTCTCTTGGTCTAACTATCGTGTGCGTGAGTGGTACGATAAGGGAAATTTCAGGGTGGTTTCTTGCTTGTTTTAGATTTTCGTACGGCCGTGTGTCATGGTTTGGATGCATGTATGTTTACGTGTGGGTGTTTTGTATGTATGCCTCTGGGTATTCTCGGGCGTCCCATATACTGGTCTGCTATCTAACGCTGCTGTAGCAGAATACTTCCTCTTTCCATTTTGCATCCAAAGACGAAGAATACAGTGGTGTGACCACCTGCTCCGAAAGGCAGACTTAGCCTTGGCCAATGTTGTACTCGATCCTAATCCCGTATACTCTTGGATTGGACCTCAACGGATCAAGTGAAAACCTGGTTGTCCGTTGTGAAGTAGGACTGCGTAACTTCCCTGGGATTCGGGTGTCGGCCCGAGACTGGATAATCGTCCACGACGATCTCTTCTCTGATGGACGCTGGTTTGTCAGTGTATTGTGTGGTATGAAAGCACAAGCCTGATCCA
>JACCGJ010015005.1:0-30927 GCA_013407085.1 Atriophallophorus winterbourni | reverse complement strand
GGACTCGCCCACGAACTGCTGGACGGGCGGATAATTCCCGTTTGCAACATATGCTCGAATTTGATTTGAGCGATTTTAAGGTTATCCGCGGTCTACTGAAGCATTGGTTCCCTGTAGTTATGATCTGGTGATTACCGTCATGCTTTACATCTGACATCGTTTAGTTAGGAATTGTGATATCCATGATAAAATATATTAGCTGTTTGTACATCGGGCTGAAATGTTGAATATTGTTCTTGATGGTGGGTGGATACGTACATCTAGTTTGGGAGCCGTTTATGGTACGGTTCGTTATGCTATCTATCAGATTGCACCGCCTAGGGTTTCTCCACTATCCGTGGGTGTGTTGTAATCTATTCCAAAGCCCAGTATAGGATTAGGACGTAGATAAAGTGAAAAACCCTACTGATAGGTCTCCGAAGGCCTATATGAGGGTGAGGAGTCTTTCACCGTATGTATTAAGATAGCCTGTACCATTGACTGTGGATAATTTGTTTCTCTCCTGTGACCAGGATGTTATCACACTTATCGGGATCAGTTTCGACGAGAAGAAACTCCCATGTTCTAATATATCTCTAATAAAAATCGGAACCTTGTGACATATGCCATTCCTCGCAGACGCCCATCCAAGACCTTAGCATTAGATTTCGGCTCTCTGAAAGAAACGGGATTAGAACAATTCGTGCTCACATTCTAAAGCGCGCGTCGTACCAGCAGAAAGGGAGAAACCCTCGTAATAGCCGCTCTATGCTGACTCATCTTTGGAGACTCTTAATCCATCATAAAACTGCGAGCGAGTTTAGCAGAAAATGCGGATGACGCGATAGTGGTTGGTTTTGGTCCAGCGGGACGCGCCTTCATTGAACGTTGCTCTCAGTAGGGTTGCGTGAATCTTGAGGATCTTAACTGCTATTTTAAGCTAATTGTGTTATTCCAAAATATTTTGAAGGAAATTTTCATCAAAGTGCGTTATAATGAACATCATTCTCATTATTGGTCACCATTCATAGAAGCAAGGTAAGGATTTCTGAACAGAGCAACGATTTCGTCATACATCATTTATTTCGTAAACGCGGACAATCTAATTCTGGGCGGAGCTATCTGACAAAAATAGTGGAGTTCATGGTGTAAACACAAGTTCAGGGCAACGAACACCAATCGGGCGGATCGAAAAGACGGCGGTGGAGGAGGGCTTATTTATCCAAAAAGGCAGGGGGAGGCACACAGAGCGAGTAGAGAGATAGAGATAGAGAGAGAGGAAGATGTAGGTAGAGTAGGAGAGAGAGAGATAGGAGGAGAGAGAGAGAGATAGTATATATAGAAGATATGATAAGATATAGAGAATATATAGAGAGAGAGATATATAGAGAGATAGATACGATAGATAGATTATATACTAGAGAGAAATATATATATATATATATTATATATTAGCGATAATATATATATGATCGTTACGTTGCCTATGCGAAACCAAATCGGAGCCTGTGTGAATAAAAAACACTGCATTTTGAGCAATAGATATCCGATATATAGATATATATATATATATATATATATATATATATATGTGTGTGTGTGTGTGTGTGTGTATGATCGGTTTGTTGTATTCGTAAAAAATAGGAGCCTGTATGAATCAAAACTGCATATATATAGTACATTTTAACACATGTATTCGTAGATTTCTCACAAATTTATTGTTCCATTTGGTTGAGCAGATTTATCAAACACATTAAAATATCAATGTATTGTGGGGCTCAGATCCCCATCCGTTACACACCACTAGAGGTTTCTGGCTGTTTGCCGTCATCAGATTGAGACAGTGAGATCAGCTTCAGTGAGACTTGAAGCAGTGGAAAAGCGGGAAACAAAATTAAACTTGTATGCCAATGTTATATAGGGTTTTCACAAAGAACCACGATGTTCAAATACAGAATCACAAAGTGATTCCTTGCCAAGAGCTCGAGGCGCATATGAAAGACCAAATTTTGTGGTGTATAAATCATAAAAACCCCGATGTTTCAAGACTCACTGAACCTGATTTCATTGTCTCAACCTAATGACGGCAAACGGTCACAAAGAGGTAGTGGTGTGCATGGTCTGGGTATGTGAGCATCACAATACATTGGTCTTCTGCAAGTTTGATGTACGTTTATCGTTCAAAAAACGGAATAGGATTACAAAAATTGAGCAAACATACTGCGTGATGGAAATCATCGTTTTTTATGTAAATTTAAATCCTCATATCATACTCAGAATAAATTAATCTGACAAATCATATTATGTCAGATACGATTAAATTCATTGCTGTATAGATTAGCAATCAAATTCTCGTTATTTCAGTACAATAGTTTACTGATGAGTAGTTGAATCAATTAATCGTTTTTTGGTTCTGCAAGAAAGGCCGAATAATTCCATATCGGTAAACATTTCAGGCAATCATATAATTGAAAATGAAAACAAAATCAAATCAATAAGAATATCAACAACAGATTTATTTACACGTTTCTAATCAACAATAACGGCGTTATTTCAAAGCTAATCAGTAACTCAACATTAACGGGCAGTCTAAATTATTGCTAACTTCTCCGTTTGTGATTTTACCGAAACTCATTTTAAACTCAGTTGACGCAACACATTCGTTGCTATGGAAAGATTTTTGAAAAAAATGATACTAATCATTAATATTATTCTCAATTTGACACCTTGTGCAACACCAAAATTCAATTATAAAATTCTATCGAATAATTGAGTGCATCTCATTATATTACCGTGATAAACGTATCCAAATATCTTGTCATACATTTAATTTTTCGGAATACAACTTGTATGAAAGGTCAATTGTTTCACCATCCGCTTGTTGCACCAGATCTCACAACTGCCGCCTTGTCTGTAAAGTCTTTTTGGTTGAATTGCCTCATCGCCTCGAAGCAAATAAGCTTTATGGAGTTTCTTCTTTACTGTAACGTACTTTCCACGCATTTTCCTCTGGATCAGATTTTTCAAATCTCAGCATACACAAACTATTGGTCTCATCAGTAACCGGTCTCCTTGGATCCTAAACTTTCTTTTCTACAAGACACAATGACTAATTGCTTTGCTATATATTCATAAAGGGACACCATTTATTTAGAGGTTATGTTAACAGATTTTGAATATTAAAGTCATTTTATGACGACGAACAAATTATTGATTCATACCTTCACAACTTCAGCACCTAAATTCGGTAAAAGAAAGATAACTGAACCTGATCTCACTGTCTCCACATGATGAAGGCAAACAGCCGGTTATGGTGTGTAAGGGATAGGGATGTGGATACCACAATGCACAATATATGTTTGAAATTGTAATCGATATCGTCCTACCAACAGATGCTACAGCATCCTTTTCTGAACTCATCAGCCTGGATATTCCTTTGGTTCCAGATATGCCGCGAAACGGGAGCACTTGCTTATGGGCAAGAGTTAATTTCCCACTTTGAAATGCCCGAGCGTAAATCTCAACGCATCAAAATGAGAGGACTCTCCATTCCATTTCTATGGATTATAACTCGGGAAGCATCAGATACCTGTTAAAAGTTATTGCTCGACTGGCGACGAGCTTAACGCAGCTTACGACGGTGGGGGAGACTTTCAAGTCTAATCGAATGGGTACCGACAGCATCGAACTGCGATGGTCTGCGATCCTAATTTATTGCATGATAATTAGGAATCAAACAACAAGCATGATGTATTTTCTTCACCAGCGAAACGAATTACTTAACAATAAAGAACAGTTATGTGACTGGTAACCTGTAACATCCGACCGACGTTCCAGCGATTTCATGAGAAGTTCTCAATTTTATGTGCCGTGTGAAAAGCAGCTGTTATTAACAATGAGCTAAAAGGCCGTTGGTCCAAGTGAATGCCTTGCAAATATCACGTTCACTAGACACTTGTATGCTAACGCAAATAAATTGAAGATTACTTGGAAAGAAACAGGCTATGATGAACCTTGACTGCATTCAGATGAGTTTGCACCATGAAACAACTGCTAGAAGCACCAGCGCGATCTAACAGATATGGACTCGAGATATGGAGTGCATCAGCGGTTACATTACGTTGTTCAAAGAATATGCACCGACGCTCTGCATAAAGTCTAACGGGAACATCCTCGCTCTAAGCATTAGCAATAGCTCGATCATGTTTTTGTTCGGGGCACTAATATAGGGAGCGTACTCTGCACCAGATCAAATCAAAGCGCTGATTGCTAAACTGAGCATTCTCTGGTTCGTGCAAAACTGAAGTTTTCTCAGACTAGATTTCACCAAATTGAAGAGGTAAACAGCATGTTCGAAGCAAATCTAGCTGCGCGATTTTCAAAAACCTTGATTTCCGAGTTCAGCATGAAAACCCAACTCGAATTGTCATCAGTGAACTGAAAATCGTAAAAAGCTCTATTTTTCGAGCAGCACTTTCCACTTAAGGCTGAAAGAAACTCGGGCAAGCGACTGGTTCCAAGCACAAGCTACCGAGATTACTAATGTTTCGGGCCAGACCCGTTCTGCATTCTTCATTTCTAATGATATGCCAACAGATGAACACAAAAGAATTCTGAGGGTAATTCAAAATAAGGTCCAACATACTGCTAAAGGATCCTCAAATCACTACGGGACTAAAATAAGTATCAGTATCCCGAAGGTTGGGATACGGAAACATTTATCGGTATGAATGATAGGATCAAAAGAGCCATTAATCCAAACACTCTTCAAAAGGCTCTCATTATGTCTGTATCTGGTAGTTCGATAGACGTCGAAATTCAACAAATGGAATGATTGGTAGTGCACTTCTCCTCTCGTTACTCTATTGCAAGTACGGTTTTACCGCATGCACATGGACAATTTGAGTGTTTGCAAACCATTGAACTTCTATGTTCCACCACTACTCTTGATGAGCTCAATAGGGCAATCGACCGATTACCGAATAATAAGGCACTTGATGACGATGGAATTCCACCTCAGCTCATGAAATGCTGTATAGCAGCATTATTGTAGCCTCTTTATTATGTGCTCCCTCAGTGTTGGCAGTACGAGTGTGTATAACAAGAGTTGCGAAACACGAAGATCATCTCGCTATTTAAGAATAATGGTGACAGAGACGAGTGCAACAATTACAGAAAAAAATCTCCTTCCGTCGGGGTATGCGTATATGAAAGCGCAGAAGTTTGTCGTGCTATGATTACACATATGTGGCTTTCAATTATAGAACTTAGAGCTGTCTGTGAATCGATCGGAAACCTTTGCTTTGGATACATTTAATAATACATCCCAGGCAGTCATATTGGCATATTCTTTTTCTGGTATGTAGTATTTACTGTATTTTTATTTGGTATATGCAAATGTTAAAACTGTGGCCTTGATTTACATTGACTTTTTAACCCAACGAGCGCGGACTAACTGTGACTGTGCTGATTGCGTGGGAATGTTTTCGAAAATGTCAGGAGTGAGTGCTGTGAATATGTAATATGAGAATCTTAAACTGTCACGGAAACAAATCCACTTTACTATTTGTTCTGAACTTTTCTCATTCAATCAACAAATTTTGAAAGTCTATTGTTTGGCCTCAAAATCTTCGACATCATGGAGAACCAGTAACTGACATTTCTATCACAATCGTTTGACTCAACTCACATTGGCCTTCGCGATCATTATTAGTATTCTTACCGCCACAATTTGGTAAGCCCGACTTTGCTACATGGTATAATCCAAATATAGTTGCAATTTCTTAGCGTCTGATGTTAATCGCTCAAAAAAGTTTTAACTGTTTACAGAATCCGAATTATATGGAAAAACTCTTCAACAGCGTCTAATTTGCTAAGCGTCAAGTGTATTTATGTTTCGATTGTGATTATGCCATTTAACTCCGGTCTTCATTCTTTGGCAATTTTCAGAGGTTTCGTTCCAGAAATATTTGAAGTTTACTAAGGCCTTAAACTAGGATGTGTTTTAGTTTCCGCGCTGGTATGAATATTCTCAGAGTTATGAGGAAGTTGTTCTCAACAACTAACATTGGAGACAACGATCAGCGTCACCTTCCAGTTGGATAAATCAGATACATCTATTGGCCGATAAGTGTCTGGGTCGCACGATCATAATTGTTATTCGACTGAAAGAATGTGTTCTGCATATCCCTTTTTCTACTACAAGTGAGATTATTTCTTTTAATTCTGGTTTTATAACGGTTACCACATTCACAACACTCACTCCCTACAGTGACGAACAAATTCACAGCTCAGTCATAGTTGGATATATAGATCCGCGCTGGTTTGATTCAAAAGTATACGTAATTCGAGGCCAATTTAACAATTACATATACCAAATAAAAATACACTAAATAATACACACCTGAGAAAGAATATGTCAATATAAATGATGGGGATAATTTAATGAATGAATCCAAAACAGAGTTTTCCGATTGATGCATAGTGTTGACAGACAGCTCTAACGTCTATGATTGAAAGCCACATATGTGTAATCATTGCATGACAAGCTTCTTAGCTCACAAATGCTTGCACACAAAGTGAGCTTTCCCTGTAATTGTCGCACTCGCCTCTATCACCCTTAATATTAAGAAGCGAGATGATCTTCATGTCTCACATCGCTTGTTATTCACTCTACAATTGCTGACACTGGAGAGGCAAATAGTGGAAATGATGTTATTATGCTGTTAACCACATTTGTTGAGCTCAGGTGGAACTCCGTCGTCACCAAGAGCTTTATCATTCGGTTAGCGGTCGAATGCCCCATTGCTCTCATCATGTGTAGTGGCAGAACCTAGATGTTCGATGGTTTGCAAACGCTCGAAATGATCAAGTGGATGCAGTAAAACCTTAATTGCCATGAAGTAAAGAGAGGAGAAGTGCACTACCAATCTTTCCATTTGATTAGCTTATTCGACAATCGCGTTACCAGATACAGAAATATTGGAAGCCCTTCAAAGAGTGTTTTGACCAATGGTTCCCGTTATCTCATCGAACATACCGTGCAACTTTTCAGTGTATGCAGAGTTTTGGATACTGAGGCTAATATTAGTCCAATAGTCATGTGCATATCGTCAAGGACTTTGTGGTACCTGATTAGTAGCAGCTCTTAAAATTCGTTAGTCTACATCTGCTGGCATATTTTCGAACTTCAAAAATGAAGCCGTGTCATGCCCAAAACAGGAATCATCTCAGAAGATTTTGCTTGAAATCTTGTCACCCTTTGTTCGACCTATCTTCTAAACTTAAATGGATAGTGCGACTCAGTATATGCAGCTTTTTATCGTTTTCCGGTTTTCTGATGACAATTCGAGTTGTGTTATATTGCTGAACTCTGTAATTAAGGATTTTAAAAATCTCACACCTAGATTTCCTTCGCACATGCGATTGGCATATTCAATTGGCGAAGTATACAATTTGGCGCCGTGAATTCTAGTCTAGGAAAACTACAGTATTGCACAAACCACCGAATGCTTAGTTTCGCAATCAGCGCTCTAATATGATCTGATGAAGCGTACGCTTCCTATAATTGTGCGCCTAACAACAACAACAAGGACAAGCTAAGCCAATGCTTAGGTCAAAGATGTTTCCATTTGTCTTTATGCTGTGGTTTTTGTTTTAGAGAATGTGTTTCGGACACAAAGACTGAACTATGTGCAAAATTCTAAAGTGCGTTTTCAATTTTCATCGATTATAATTACTTCGAACCCTTCCAGACCGTTTTGCCAAGCCACCTACTCTGCACTGACTCTGAAATTGAATGCGCTCAATACCAGATTACAGAATATTATCGTCATGTTTTAGACACCTGATGTGTGGTTATGATAGTAAGCCTATTTTTCCGCAGGATTCGCAGAGAGCGTCGGTGCATAACATAATGTTACCAGTAATGCACTTCAAATCTCGAGTCCATATCTGTTCAATCGCGCTGGTGCTTTATCCTGCTGCTTCTAACAGATTGTTTTACGGTGCAAACTCAAATCAATGTAGTCAAGATTCATCAGAGCCGGTTTCTTTCGAAGAAATCTTCAATCTATTTGCGTTAGAATACCAATGTCTTTTAATCGGTACTCTTGCAGGGCACCAACGATGACCAACCATTTTTTAGTTCTTTGATAATAGCAGCTGTTTTTTTACGCCACAGATATTTGAGAACTCCTCATGAAATCCTTGGAAGATGGGCCGGATGTTCCTGGTACCCATTCCATTTTTGATCGATAAACGTACATCAAATATTTTAATCGGTAAACTGCATAATGAATGTACGGTGGAGTATTATAATATTTATTTGTCACGTTTTAGTAAGAATTCAAAATTATGTGTTTAACTCATTTAGATAGTTATGCTTGTTGCTCGATAATTAGGCCAGATTATAATTTGTGTCATTGACACGTATCTAGTCCTTCAGTTTTACTTGTCGAAACGTACTTTAGGACCGAAGGCTTTAAGTGCACATTCATAGTATTCAACATGGGGTAAAGATTAACAGGATAACGTATTGTTGAATGAAAGATGTTTTAGTTAGTTTGATAAAATCGAACTTTTCTTTCCAATGTATTTATAAGTTCGTAAATTATATAGACGCGAATTTTATATTATTACATGGTTACAATAAGTATGCTTGTTCGAAAAGTGAGATAAGTCTGGGAGTTAAACTCTTTTCGCTAAAATAATTCGTCATTTATTAGTGGTTGCTCTATATATTGTTTCACCATGATTCGAAATACGTCGATCAAAGCCTTGCGCAAATATAATTACGAGAGTTGTGAATCTTGCAATTTGCCAATGTTTATTCGAACATCGACATCAACCATCGTTTTTATTGAATCTATGTTTCGTCCATCTGAAACTTTCAAAGTTAAAAGGTTAATTTGAACTTTAGAATGATTTGTGCAAACTCAACATCATTTTAGTAAAATGCGAAGCATAATGGCTGGAACTTATTAACGCGCTCTAAAAGTTATCCGTCATTAAAACATGTTCTAACCGATTTACGTTAAAACTGATTTTGACCTCGTATGCATGATAAACCTGCATGATTTTAGTGAGTTCAACGCATATAGCGCCGCCGATCGGTCAGCATAAGACGTGTGCACATTTTGCAAGCCCGTGGCTAATTATCAATCAATAAATATAACGAATTTTAATGAAATTTATGGCTGTTCAAAAATGTAAGCTTCTTTTCGAAAATTAAAATCTTTCGTCCAGAGTTTGAAGCATTAAATTATGGTAGTTTATTTCTTACACTTCTGTAGATATTATTATTTAAGCAGGAAAACGTTCGGTGAAATTTTCGAAGTATACTTAAAATGATTCACCTGATGAATCAAACATGATGTAAACGTATACGATAACCCATAATTCATACTTAAAAATGTATTTAGTTCTTTCGAACTTTTATCACAAAAATCACCAGCAACTATACAGTAGGATTGTTTGTGTTTTCAAGAGAAATAAAAATAAGCAAGGCCTCTTTTTGTCGGCACTAATCACGAGATTTGTGTGAAGAACACGTTCGAAGAAACAATCAAGTGCCATTATATCGATCTGTCTCAAAATGTTCCGCGTTAACCAGATTGACTAAAAACCAAGCGGGATGCAGTGAAGGATTCTAAATGATATATTTGCTTAAATGTCAGCACAATATTTCCCCAAAATGTTTTTTTTAATTATATACAAATTGGCAATGAATTGCAAATCGCTACTCTAAACAAAAAATGTTTAGCGATGTGATTACTTATTTTCTAGCCAATAATTATATGAATAAAATTGATCGGGAAATACAATCCTCATAACTAATGCTGTGATAACGCAATATCAAAGACGAAATATTAGAGTTGTTCAATAGTTAGCTCCTTAACTTGCATCCTTAATGTTACGAATGAATTTGAGTTTATGTGTGATACACTTATTCTTAGTTTAACTCATTCAAAGACAAGGGTTATTGAAACCCATTTGACAAGGATGCAATTTGGATTATCATTACACACAGTATTACAATGTTTCATAGTTGAAGTTTCAATGAACCAAAACATTTCAAATGTTCAACATCATATAAAAACAGTCACAAATCGTTTAGAAAATTATTATCAAGAGATCGCTTCGGTAATGCGAATGACACAACTGAACAGAAATATCTGTTTTTTTGCGAGAAAATACCTCAAACTCTACAATGTGTGCGATAGAATAAAGATAACTATTGACAAAGTCAGAGTAAAAAGTCATTCAGAAAATTGAATCTTAGGAGAGAATCTCAGAGAAGAGCGATTAGCTAAACAATTCTCTTATCTTTATTGTTTAATTTTGGATAACACTTCTTCACTGTATACTTATCATCACCACAAAACATTGGTCTTCCATATGGGCTTTGAGCGATTGGACAACTATCACTTTGTGTTTCTGTTTTTTTAACAGCGTGGTTATTTCAAGAACCCTTTATAACATTGGCATACAAGTTTAATTTTGTTTACCGCTTTTCCACTGTTTCAATGCTCACTGAAGGTGATCTTACTGTCTCCAACTGATGACAGCAAACATCCAGAAACCGGGAGTGGTGTGTAGGGATGGGGATGTGAGCACCACAAGACATTGGAGTTTCACAATCGCCTTGGTCACGAATCCATTTTTGATTCTGTATTTGAATAGTCTGTGGTTTGTGGTCTAGTTTTTCCTCTCGACCTTGCACAGCTATAAAACATTTTCAGGCTGGATTCAGTATCCCCAGCTAAAGATAACTCACTATTCTGTTTAAGCACACGCTGTAATTAAACACAGGAATTCCGAGCGGTTTTGTAGCTGACCCAAGAACCAGGCGTTAGGGATAGCTTATATTACCGCCATAGGCGTTCCCGTTTACGTGTAGACCTACGGACTCAATGAGAGCACCAAGGTGGCCTTTGATGCCTTCTCACTCACTGCAGCGGATCGTGCATGTCTTGTAATTGTTTAGATACTCACAAGTTCTATCTTAGTTTTAACTTAAATTAGAATCGCTGGATAACTGAAGGGATGATTTTGAAGTCTGCAAGAGTAAACCCTAGTATACAAACCTGAAATGCCGTCTTGGACGAGAGAAATGTTTGCGAGAACGCAATATCGCTTTGAAGCTCATCATTACTTTATCGCTTTTGCCGAGCGGCGGTAGGTACTTTAAAGACCTAATGGCTTCTAGCTGGGACGACAATACCAAGTCAAGAGTGGATGAGTGCATCCATGGCGGAACCATGTAGGATCATTTACATGCTGATTATGGAGCCATTCCAGAAAGGTGTCAGATTGCTGGGTGACTATACTAGTGGGATCATGCCAATCTATGTCTGGGAGGTTGAAATCACCGAACATAAGTACGCTGGGAGCTGAGTGAAACAAACCGTCGAGAGTCTCAAAAAGCTGTGTAAACTCCTGTTGGGATGCACTGGGTGTGACGCAGACACAAACAAATGCGAGCGATGACTTGTAGCAAGTCAGGATAATCGTAATAACTTGGAAGTTTTCAATGGCTAGAGATATCTTTGTACCCATGCTGTGCAAACCATACTTCAAGAGCAGTGCAACGCCACCGCCTCTCCTATCGCCCGGCCTAACGAGATACGGTTCGCTGATTTTTACGGCACATCATCAATCGCAGATAGCCAGGTCTAAGAAAGCGCAATAAACCTTGAGTGTAACTGAGACACGCAGAGAGAGATTTCAGTTCACTTATTCCTTATGCTGCATACCTGGGCACTTGTTATTCGTGGTTCTGTATCTAATCCTGTTTGGCCCTCGGTCGAAACACTCGAGGGAGCTGCACGTTTTTTGGCGTGCTACTGAGAGCAGGCGCATCAGTTTCGGCAGCCTCTTGCGTTAAAGTAACCGACCGTTGCCTGACAATTTAGACCACATCCATAGAAGAGAAGCAACTACTGGAGTCATCTGCTCGAGTGCCATCGTCAACTGCGCTAAGACAATCGACGTCATCTGGGCCGGACAGCAAGCCTAGTGGTGGAGTGCTGTTTGATATGCCCGTCTGTGACTGAATAACGTTTTGCGCTACATCCGGCTTAATAATGACCGATGATCTCACTGCTAAGTTTCTCCTGTTTGATTCAATAGAATTTTGCCTAATCCGGGAAGAAGGGTTGTCGGGCTTCACCTAAAGTTAATCTAGCGTTGAGTTGGCGATATGCTCAGCCCTGGCCCAAAATGCATCCCGAACCGCCTGATAATTTAATTCAACCTAAATTGGCCGAGGGCAATCACCCATCTTACTTCTTTCTACACGGTGGATTCGCACTGTGGGAGTAGGAGGATTTATACCCACCATTCGAAGAAGATCGTTTATAAACCTGCGAACAAGATCTCTGCGAGACTTAGATTCCTTAATAAACGGTTCTGCTCTGTTAAAAACTAGTACAGTACAGTGAGGCTTGAAACAGTGGTGCGTAAGGCATATGGATGTGAGCATCACAATATTTTGGACTTATACAATTGCCTCGAGCACTTGGTCAGGAATCACTTTTTGATTGTGTATTTGAACATTGTGTAAATTTGTAAGGACCCTATATAAGAGTGGCATACATATATAACTATGTTCAACGCTTTTCCACTGTTTCAAGGCTCACTGGACGTGATCTTACTGTCTCCACGGAAACAGCCAAAAATCTTTAGTGGTGTGTAAAGGATGGGGATGTTAGCACCACAAGACATTGGTTTTTAAATACGCATTGAGCACTTGGCCAGGAATCACTTCACGATTCTGTATACCTCATTTTTAAGTCTGTATTCAATACGCGCTCTCACAACGATGCGATTAACTTCTAGTATGTCTTTTATCATTGTTATTATACAAATATATTTTCCATCTAAAACATCAAAAGATAGAAGGGTATTTTGAATTTTTAGATGATTTGTGTAAGTTCGACGGTTTTTCAGTTAAATGTGAAGCATTACGGCCGAAGCTTATTAACGCGCACTAAAAGTTATCCGTCATTAAAACGTGTTCTAACCGATTTGCGCTTCAAATGATTTTGACCTCACGCTGCCTGGATGCACACTAAACCTGCATGATTTGCGTGAGTTCAACGTTTATAGCACCGTCGATCGCTCAACTTAACGAATTTCGCTGTTCTGTGACTAATTTTCATTTAAGAGATATGGTTAATTTCTAAAAACATCAAGATTGAGCATAATTGTACAATTAATCACAAATTTTACAGTCACTGAAAATGAGAGTATACTAAAATTTTGGATGGTGAATGTTCACACACTCCTGGGAATATTAATTTAAAAGCAGGAAACGTTTAGATGCAATTAAGTAGTATGGTAGCATGAATAACTTAAACAAGATGGAAAATTGCATTGTATACGAATATAGATGTTTCGAAACTAAGTCGAGACTGCAACTGGGAGCAATCCAGCGGGATCCAGTGAAACTATAGTTAACGTGTGGACGAAGATAAAACGATAACATTGTTTTCAATACATGGCCTGAGCTACTTTCAAATCATTATTTGGTTTAGCCATGGCAACGAACATGAGATGACATATATTCAGTCAGGTCATAACCGACATGGAAATCTGATCAGTAGGTCAGCCACAACATAAGATTCTGGATCCTTCACGACTGGTCGGATAGACAAGCCTAATCAAATGTTCCAGTCTGGAGAAAAATTCATGATCGGTTATTTCATATTAGTCAAACGGTGGACGGTAGTTCAGGCCGTAAAGCATGGATCCACAATTTTGATTGTCGGGGTTTCGAGTACCCCCCGAAGCCGAATATACGCAATTCTGATGTACTCCAACACGAGAGATACTCGAGTCCAATGTTTCCTCTATGTACCTTCGTGATCAAATTTGTGAATACTTCGAAAGACTTGGTACTGATAAAGAACGAACCCCATGTCATCCCATAACCTAATTTTCACTTGTACACTCTTACTTTATCTGACAGAGCTAACCGCTTGCCTCCCGGACAAATCTGTTATTTGATTTTTTCCTATAAACACAAACCATGTCACCCATGATCGATAACCACAATTAGGTCGCGATCTAAACAGATTAACCCCAAAGTACGTGCGATATAGTGATGCATCGTAATCGTTAATTATCTCTGCTCCTTTATCTTCCTTTATCTTCTGAATGTTAAAAAAGGCAAATTTGCAATGAATCGTTTTGAAATCTTTGAGTATAAAACAATGGTTATCGATGTAGTCACCTCTTTCTCCTGTGCTTGCTAAGCTCGCCATCGGTCATTTAGTAGAGAAATGTCGGAAAGTCAAAGTTTTAATAATAAAACTCTTGGCACTGCGTCAGTGACACAGGTGCCTTTATTGCCTCGTGCGAAAACAACATTTAGGAGATGTGGTCTACGGAAGACATCGATACGAATGTGGTTTTAATTAACACCTCTGCGCATATTGAATTTAATAAAAATGATTAGTGAAATCATTAGGAAATTTTTTTGTCTCCAATTGATACGAGTAAAATGCCAATCGACAAAACCTGTAACATGTTGACAGGATGCTGTTTTTATCCCTATGTCTATGACGCCTCCGAAGATATATTTAGAATCTCAAATAGTCCATGTTCTAGAGTTGCATATCACAGAGGATAAACGCTCCGCTTTTAATTATAATATCTTAAAGATAATGCACATTCAAGTTACTTGACAAACTGTCCAGGATAGGAAAGACAATGGCTGCAAGGATTTGTCTATTAGACAAAGGAATAGAAAACTTTCACAAGTTTAAACCAACATGCCAAACGAATGGGAAAGCAACCACGAAATATCACTGAATATCAATAATATAAACGGGATTCAGCTCTAGCTTGAAACGTTATTGATACAGGCCCCGGCCTATACCTGGATAAAAGTCAATTGATCATGCGATATATATATGTATAAGGGAAGTGAATTAATCTCCGGGTAGTTTAAATCGCATATGCTGGCGAGAACGCAGTGACAAATTTGTGCCGGTGACTAAAAGCAATATTCGTATCAATTCTGAAATAGTGCGAAATCAACTACGCAGGTTGAAAAACGACAAGTCATAGAGAGCTAACGGAATCATACCTGCATTCCTAAAGTTGTGTGACAGTCAACTGTTTAAAACACTCTGTGATTAATTTAATTACTCTATCAAAGACTTTGTGGTACCTGCTAACCGGAAGAGAGGAATCATAACACCCAAAGACAAATGTGGTTATCTTTCTGACTAAGCAAATTACAGCCTTGTTACATTCCTTCCGGTTGACAAGTTTCCATTCTGTTCCACTACTTCGAACCTTACAATACAGTTTTGACAAGCCTCCTAATCTGCACTGACTCTGTAATTGAATGCGCCAAATAACACATCACAGTATAATATTGTCACGTTTTAGACACCTGAGGTGTGGCTACGATAGGAAGCATCTTTTTTTCGAGGGCGTCGCAGAGAGCGTCGGTGCATAAACGCTGACTAACATAATGTTACCAGTAATGCACTTAAGATATCGAGTCCATATCTGTTCGCTCGCGCAAGTGCTTCGATCTGCTGCTTCTAGCAGATTGTTTCACGGGTCAAACTCATCTCAATGCAGTCGAGGTTCAAAGGAGCTAGTTTTTTTCAAGTAATCTTCAATCTATTTCTTTCAGCATACAACTGTTCAGTAAACGCGACTGTTGCGAGGCATTCACGTGGACCAAGAGCCTTTTAGCTCGTTGTTAATGACAGCTGCTTTTCTAACGCCACATATATTTGAGAACTCCTCATGAAATCCTGGGAACATCGGCCGGATGTTCCAGGTTACCAGTCACATAACTGATCTTTGATGTTCAGTTATTTATTTCGCTGGTGAGGAAAATGCATCATGCTTGTTATTTGATCCCTAATTATCATGCAATAAATTAGGATAGCAGACCGTGTCAAGACGGCACATGATTGACTTGTGCACCGCAGCTTGCTGATGCCTGTACCCTTTCGATTAGACCTGAAAGTCTCCCCCACCGCCAAAAGCGAATTTAAGCTGTAGGCCAGTCGAGCAATAGCTTTTAACATGTAACTGCTGCTTTCCCTGTTATTATCCATAGAATGGAAAGTAGAGTCCTCTCTTTTGATGCATTGACATGTACGCTCGTGCAGTTCAAATTGGAAACTAACTCTTGCCAATGCAGCAAATGCTCCCGATTCACGACACCGCTAGAAGCAAAAGAATAGCTCAACTCATGAGTTTAGACAAGGATGTCATTGCATGTGTTGACAGGACTAAATCGATCGCAATTTAAAACATCTATTGTAGATTGTGGTGCCGTCATCCCCATTCCTTACACATCATAACCGGTTTCTGGGTGTTTGCCTTCATCATGTGGGGACAGTAAGATCGGGTTCATTAAGCCTTGTTTAACCCAATTTAGGTGTTACAATTGTGTAGGTGAGAATCAATAATTTGTTCGTGCAAGCATCGTCCGAAAATGACTTCGATGTTCAACCTCTGTTATCAATTCCTCTAACGAAATGGTGTCCTTTGATGAATATGAAGCAAAGTAATCAGTGAGTGTGTCTTGTAAAAAGGAATGCTGAGGATCCTAGAAGACCTGGAACTGATGAAATTATTAGTTCGTGTATGCTAAGATTGTAAAATTATAATCCAGAGGCAAATGCTTGGAAATAACGTTACAGAAGAGAAAAAACTCATGTAGCCTATTTGCTTCGAGACAATGAGGCAATAGAACCAGAAAAACCTTACAGACAAGGTGGCAGCTGCGGGAACTGAAGCAATATCCTGATGTAAAACAATCAACCTTCTGAACAAGTTACATTCCGAAAAGTTGTCTGACTAGATATTTAGATAGGTTTATCATGGTAATATAAAAAGACGCAATGAAGTATTCGAGAGAATTTTATAGTTGAATAGTGGTGTTGCACTAGGTGTCACATTGAGAATGATATTAATGATTCGCATCCCTAGGTAAAAGATTTGTATCAAGCGTTTTCAAAGAACTTTCCATACCAACGAATGTGTTGCGTCAACTGAGTTTAAACTAAGTTTTGGTAAAATCACAAACGGAGAAGTTAGCAATAATTTAGACTGCCCGTTAATGTTGAGTTATTGATTAGCTTTGAAATAACGCCTCTATTGTTGATAAGAAACGTGTAAATAAATCTGTTGGAGACATTCTTATTGATTTGATTTTGTTTTCATTTTCAATTATATGATTGCCTGAAATGTTTACCGATATCGAATTATTCAGCCTTTCTTGCAGAACCAATAAAAATGATTAATTGATTCAACTACTCATCAGAAAACTATTGTACTGAAATAACGAGAATTTGATTGCTAAACTATGCAGCAATGAATATAATCTGAGAATATGATTTCTCAGATTAATTAATTGCGAGTCTGATATGAGGATTTATACTAACATAAAAATATGATGGTCTCCATTATGCACAATTTTTCTAATCCTATTCCATTTTTTGAACGATGAACGTACATCAAACGTGCAGAAGACCAATGTATTGTGATGCTCACATCACCATCCCTTCCACACCACTACCAGTTTCTGGCTGTTTGCCGTCATTAGATGGAGACAGTAAGATCAGTTTCATTAAACCTTGAAACAGTGGTGTGTAAGTTTTGGGAATGACATCACCACAATACATTGGTCCTTAACTTGCGGCTCGAGCCCTTGGCCAGGAATCAATTTGTCATTCTGTATTTGAATATCGTAGTTCTTTGTAAGAACCCTATATAACAGTAGCATACAAATATAACTCTGTTTACCACTTCACCACTGTTTCTAGGTTCACTGAATCTGATCTTACTGTATCAACCTGATTACGGCAAACAGCCAGAAACCGGTAGTGGTGTGTAATGGATGGGGATGTGAGCACCACAATACATTGAAATTTTAATGAGTTTGTTAAATCTGATTAATCTCACGAATGATTCTGATGATGTTGAAGCATATGTTGTTGTTGTTGTCTTCCTTCGGTCGATTTAGATGTTGAAGCATCCATTATTGTGTGAAATTTTTAAATCCCGAATTTTGATGAGAAAGCCAAAAAAGCTATTTAATTCAACGATTTCCACTTGAATATACGTCATTTCTAAGTCTGTATTCAATACCCACTATCACAACGATGCGATTAACTTCGAGTATTCTTTTATGATTGTTATTTTGTTAATATACAAATATATTTTCCATCTAAAACGTCAAAAGATAAAAGGGTATTTTAAATGTTTAGATGATTTGTGTAAGTTCGACGGTTTTCCAGTTAAATGTGAAGCATTACGGCCGAAGCTTATTAACGCGCACTAAAAGTTATCCGTCATTAAAACGTGTTCTAACCGATTTACGCTTCAAATGATTTTGACCTCACGCTGCCTGGATGCACACTAAACCTGCATGATTTTCGTGAGTTCAACGTTTATAGCACCGTCGATCGGTCAACTTAACGAATTTCGCTGTTCTGTGACTAATTTTCATTTAAGAGATATGGTTAATTTCTAAAAACTTCAAGATTGAGCATAATTGTACAATTAATCACAAATTCTACAGTCACTGATAATGAGAGTAAACTAAAATTTTGGAAGGTTAATGTTCCAACGCTCCTGGGATTATTTATTTAAAGCTGGAAAAGTTCAGTTTTAATGGAGTAGTATGGTAGCATGAATAACTTAAACAAGATGGAAAATTGCATTGTATACGAATATAGATGTTTCGAAACTAAGTCGAGATTGCAACTGAAGCATTCCAGCTGGATCGAGTGAAACTATAGTTAACCTTCGGACATTGTTTTCAATACATGGCCTGAGCTACTTTCAAATCATTTTTGGTTCAGCCATGGCAACGAACATTAGATGACATATATTCAGTCCAGACAATAACGAATACTTCGCTTTGGGATTTAAAGCGAAGCGAAATTGTTGAATATTCGCTTCGCTATCGCCATGGCGAAGGGCAAAAAAACTTCGCTAAAATTTCGATATAATTCGCTCCGCTTAAAACGTAGTGCAAGTTCAAACTTCGCCGTAAACGAATATTAGCGAAGTCTTCGCTAGAAGCGGAGAGTGTTCATTTTTGTACTTTAGTAGTTTAACCCTTTGTCTACGGGAATTGTTTTTGATGTTGACACTTGTTGACACCCGACTGGCTCTAAAAAGAGGCCTGCGAGGATCAGATGACAGACACCGACAGACAAGTGCACTCCGATGGTGACTGAAGGTACCGACGTGAGCTACTGAGCAACCGACTGCTCGTTTAATTGCTATAAGCTAACATTTGAGGTGGTAACTTGAGTTACCGTAAGTAGACAAAGGGTTGTACTTTTTTGTACTTTAATATTTTGAATGTATTCGCGTAGGTGTGTGGCCGGATGTGAAGGGCGTGGGTGTTTTGATCTGCCTGGTTGTTTTCCGCCTTGCCTGGGCGTTTGTTTCTTATGCGTGTGTGGTTGCAGGACTATAAATAGGATGAAAATTTAATTGTCTTAACATAGTCTCATCATGAGCCCCCCGAAGATGCACCACAAGTCGGACAAGGACAAAGACTCGGCCTAGGCCAAGACGTCTAAGAGGAGCCCGACCCTTAAGGTTAAGCTGCCGTCCAAAGAACGTGGACTTCCAAGTCCTCCAACAAGAGGTCTCCGCCGCCGTCAGATGATGATGACGACTTTCATCATCTTTAACACACCTTCAGACTTTGTGGCCCTCATTCCAAACTAGCTGCAGTTTCAGGACCTAAATGACCTCCTCTGGCCCCTCGAGCAGATCGAGGAGGTCAGCAAACGTCTCCAGGCAGATGAGACGCACACCCTGCAGCATGTTGTTCCGGACATGGCCAAGATTGCCACGATGTCCGTCTCCAGGATCAAGCTGTTCGCGACTTCAAGGATGCCACCAAGGCATTCATCAAGAAGTTCCAGGAGGATATCAAGATCAGCGTTCCCGAGCTGGGCAGGAACGTGGATCTCTACCAGATGGCGCACTACCTGAACCCCACTCAGAAGGCCGTGTACCTCAGGATCATGTCTCATGGTCACCTTTTCTACGAGTGCGAGCAGAGCATCAAGGTGCTCTTGGCCAACTTGGCCTGAGCCGCCCCACCCTCCATTCAGATGCCGGAACCCGCTTGCCAAGATCTTGAAAGTTTTCTCCAAGAGCACCATAACCTTGATCTTCATCCGGAATTGGCCTTTGGCAGCGTCGACCAGTCCCAGTACCAGTCTCAACCAGCCCCAGTTCCTCCCTATGTCAAGGAGATGAACGAGTGGATGGCGTCTTCACTGGAAATCAAGGACATTGACGTGCTCCAGTACTAAAAGATGAAGGCCAAGACGATCCCTATACACGCCAAAGTCGCCCAGTAAGTTGTTTCAAAGTTAAAGGTCACTTATTGTTCGTTGGATTATAATTTATTCTCGTTATTCCCCATACTTCGATATTATTCGCTATACTTCGATATATTATTTTCTATTCTTAGATGTAGTATTGCTATACTTTGATATAGTATTGCTGTACTTCGAAATAGTAGTTCAACTTTTGCACCCAAGGACCCCCTGGAACCTAATACAAAATACTCAACCTGTCTCATTTTATTTTAGGATGGTCTACACCATCCTGGCTACCTCGGTCTCATCAGAGAGGGTCTTCTCGGAAGCTGAACTCGTGACCAAGCCCACCCGAAGCCATCTGAACAACGAGAACCTCCAGGAGATCATCTACATTGATGACAATTACGATAGAGTGCTCCCCTACATGGAGAGGATGAAGCTCCGCATCCAAGAGTTTGGCAATGGCGAAGGTACCAGCACTCAGAGTCAGCAGCAGCTCAAGGACCAGGATGACCCTGAGGCCAACCTTGAGGATGTCGAGTTTCTCGACACCAAGGAGCTCACGGCGATGGGCCTACTCCCGTCTGACTGGAAGCAGCCGGACCAATTCCGGCACCAGGTACAGGTCCAGAACCCCGGTCTCAGAGATTGAGTCAGAAGAGAAGCCTAATTCCCTTTGAGATGAAGGTTTTGTATATTTTCAGAGCCAAAGCTCATGAAAAAGTCCTCCTTTGTCAAATAAAAGTTCTTTCATATCAAAAAAATAATTTATTTCGGAATTCGTTTTATTTCAACGAAAAATAGCGAATTTGAACGAATATTAGCGAATTATAGCAATTTATAGCGAGGTTTTCTGTCGAAAACGAAGTTTTTGGGGAACATCGAAGTAGAGCGAAGATTATTCGCTAATATTCGTTATGGCGAAGTGCGAAGCTTTTCTACAGTTGGCAGTCTTCGCGACCTCTATTATGAAGATCGACCGGTGCATTTATATTTAGATATTCCGTCTCGCGGATGAGTTTATTTGGATTTACTCATGAGACATTTATTTCGCATTCCACCAAGTCAAACAACACGCACGCACACATTTGCATTGGATATTCCACATTCTCACCGGACATGTAATCGGTTCTACAATTCGGTGCGCGTTTGCCTCTTAGGGAACTCATTATCGTCAAACGATGCACAATCATCTTGTTAAATGATTTTCATGAACAAACTGGATATATTCATGCCTAATAATTCCACCCAACATGAGGTTAATAAAACTTAATTGAGAAACTTCACAGGATATTTATCGTTACGAATATTTTTCAATCAAATCTAGACAATACAAGATTTTTTGCTAACTATAAAAACTATCGATTTTCCTAGCGCCTCAATCATTATATATTTTTGTCCTTGCGATCTGAAATTCGTTTCTGTAGCGTGTAAGGATTAAGATGCATGTTCCCTAGTGTGCGCACGGATTGCGAATGTCATTGTATCCGTCATCGAACGTTTGTTACGTCTGCACATATAAAGTAAACAACTATGGGTGTATCATTCGCTGAATGATGACCGGCAAGTTAATCCAATTTAAACTTGACCACTGTTCGTACCGACAATCTAGTCTTGTAAAAGCATCTTTATGAGAAGCAGAACATTGCCATAAAACTGAATATACAGATTCATATAAAATTTCACTTTATAACTGTGGATTCCCTAAAATCTCAATAGCTCAAATGAACAGAGAATCAGTTTGCTGAAGAATAATATCTCAAGTAACCCGAAGTGAGCATCATTAATGGGAAAGGTTTCCGTCTCACAACTAAAGCGTTATACCTAATTCGTCATGTTATGCAAAATAAATGATATGGGCTAGATTACTTCAACGGTTGGTGCTTAGAATCGTCTGATTAGGGCACTCAATGTTCCAAAAATGTTATACACAGATCAATGAGCTTTCAAAAATTATTGTTCCACTGTTGCTGAGGCAGAAGCAAAAGAAAATTAGAAAAATTAGACATTTAAATATCCAGTGTAATGGTAGGCCAAGAATAGACAGAAAACAGAAATATCATAATGCTGATAGATATCAAACGTTGATTGAACATAGTGTAATACTGCTCCTTCTCAAAATATTCCACAAATGCCAATGAAATGATTTTCGTCAGTTATCATCGAATTTTAAGATATATTGGCTCTTGTTTGGTCTCTAAACATTTCTTCTTTTCTTCTTCTTCTTCTCCTTCGTATTTCTCAATTCGAATTTTTGACAATGGACCTAATTTACCTTAGAATTGAATCGAGCTTCTGCAATATGTCCTTCATCTTGATTTAACGATCATTACAGCGTACGTTTTTCATCATTCTCTGTATCTAATTTGATTTGTTCTAGAGAAAAAGTATAAACAACCTTCATCTAATCATTGGTAGTAAAAATATTTTGTTGCCTTCGTTGAGGAAACGCGAACGACGGAGACTCAGAGATTGTTAAAAACGGACAATCAGTTCCCTTGTCGTGAGCTTCATGTGAGAACGAGAAAACATTTTTGCAGTAATTAAAATGCTAAACGTTTGATACTCGGGTAACGATTAGCCAAGTCATCGAATACATGAATAACGCGTAAAACGTCCAATCGCGTTCAGTTGCTTGATTTGTAAACGTTTCTTTACCAATCATATCACCGTTGACGTGTGAATTTGTGTATATAAAGCACCGAAAATCAAATGAAAAACGAATAAAGCGAAATGGATCCGAGAATCACTTTACTCTTCGGTCTACTATGTGTTTCGGTCGTGAGTGACAATAAGAAAGACTTAGGTATGTTCAAGAATTCCATACATTATCTACTGGTCACTGATTTTTCTAAACTTTTACGAAATAATTTCATTTAATTTTGTTTCTGATAGAGTTTTGCAGAGGTAAGTGTCCAGTTGCGAGAGGCTGTGTAAGATATTTTATGAATAATATAATAATGAGAATCTGTGCTTTTTTCAGGAGTCAAACAAATACTTGCTGGTTAGTATTGTTCGCCATGTTTTATTGCATGAAGTTGTCACGAAGCCTACATTTGTTCAAAACCTGTGTGCACTGTTTCTTAACGGGGTTTGTATTCACTAGTTGAGGTAAATGAAAACTCGATCTGATTTGTTCTTGGTTGAAACGAAATAAGGGTTTCAAAGCCCTAGAGATTGTGCCATGTCAAACTGAAGTTAAACCCAACGCAAATTTATTTCCGAGAAAGCTAATTTAGGTTACCATTCGAATTCAAGCATATTGTGCCATCTATCTACTGTTGAGCCATTCACTATTTAGCCATACTACAGTATATATTAAACAGAAACATATCAGCAAATTTGCAAGGACAACATATCCGTTTTTAATTTCGATCTTTTAATATTTAACACAAATATGATTTCGTGCATTTAAATTAAGAAGATTTGTATTTCTAATTCCATTTCACTAGTTGAAGTAAATGAAAACTCGATCTGATTTATTCTTGGTTGAAACGAAATAAGGGTTTTGAAGCCCCGGAGATTGTGCCATGTCAAACTGAAGTTAAACCCAACGCAATTTTATTTCCGAGAAAGATAATTTAGGTTACCATTCGAATTCAAGCATATTGTGCCATCTATCTACTGTTGAGCCATTCACTATTTAGCCATACTACAGTATATATTAAACAGAAACATATCAGCAAATTTGCAAGGACAACATATCCGTTTTTAATTTCGATCTTTTTATATTTAACACAAATATGATTTCGTGCATTTAAATTAAGAAGATTTATATTTCTAATTCCATTTCTCACAGATCTATCAAACATGAAAAAATCTGGTCAGTGTTTTCTTTTATTTTCGCGTCTGAATATTTACGCAAAACGTTTTTTTTAATTTTAAGAAAATATTACCAATTTATATATTTAAGGCAATCAAATGTTTTAGATTAGCGTAGATTTTACTTAATTTTTGGAGCTACACGCAAGCATCTTTATTTATTCATATTAAACGCATTTGCTTCTGAGTAATTTGAGAGAATTCTTCCTACTTTATTGCAAATGTCAGATAATCACGAGTGATTATGTTTTCGGTGATAGCAACATAATATTTTCCAGATTTGAGAATACAGAGAAAGATTATCGAAACTGGTAAGTTTTGCTTTGCACGATTATTGCTTAGGCAGCATAAGCATTGTGAGTGAAGAGGTTGAGATATTTTATGTATCTGATTGTAGCCTTTTTTGAATCTATTAAGGAATATCAGGAATATGAAAAGTACTCACACTCAACATGGATAACCTATACCTTGCAAATGTTACGGAGAGATAGGTTTTGGTTCGAATTGTACAAACATATCGTTCAAGTTGCGTTTGGTGGATTTATTTCCTCAACGTTTCAAAGCTTCATTCAGTGTATTATTTTCGGAAGTTATACAGTGATATTTCTAGTGCGAATAATGTTAAGCCATAATGAGAATCAGCCAGCGATTTAATGATATTCATGTTCTGCCTTTATTTCAAGCGGACCCTTTGTTCTACTATGGTAAGTAAATGTTAGACGAGAGTAACAAAAATTTTCCTTGATTTTTTATGTTCCTCCATTTATTTGATTTTATTAATGAAAAGGCCTACAATTTAAAAGCAACTTCAGTATTTAAAAGGTTTACTCAAATTCTTGAGTCACCGTTTTCAGCTAATCTTCACAAATCAACCTAAAATAAAATTTTAATCACAACACTGATTTTTAATTTGTGTACAAAAGATATTTCAAATGTAAATTGTATCCTTGGAATTGTCTTTTCATTCCACTCTCAACATTACATTCAAGTGATTGGAAGGGATATTCAAACACGTGAGTTTAGAAGCGGAAATGAAATTAAAGTTATATTTGAAACGAGCGCAACCATGAAGCCAAACATTACGCGAACAATTAGTCATTAAAATGTTATTTTTTTATTTTACCATTTACATATTGAAAACTTTCAAACGTTATTCACACACCCTAACCATGGTTTCCCATTGTTTGCACTCAGTAGCACGATGAGTATTAGCAGGTCTAGAACCCGTGTGAGGAATGATAAAAACGTTGTGAATCTAATCCACTATTGGGTAATTTTTCGCTACTAAGATGTTCAATCACATGTAAAAAAGTGAAGTGCTCGTTTTTCGCGAAAATGGACCATATAATACACAATGTACAACATTATAGTTGATAGGACATTGTTAATTTGAACTTTCTAATCTATTCGGGTTGTAATTTTTTCTCCATTTTGCCGCTGCCAATATGCTGTTACTGTACCAACATATCACTATTATCATTCAATCTGTTTATTTGCAACAGTGAAATCACGAGACAGTAAGTGGCTTTCAGTTTGTCGATGTTTTCTCTCGTATCTTTGTAGAACACTTATGAAAAACAAAATCTGATTGCTTCGGCTTTGTGAACCGTGTAATAAATACGATTAATCACCATTCCATAATTTTATAAAAGCGACACAATTCATAGGTCGATTGAAGAATATGTTTGGGACCGATCTTGTGTTCATAATGCGAACACATTTTGAGTGCAATCGGAAAGAGAAGGATTTTGGTAACGTTTCACTTCTGGCACAGAAGCTTCGTCAGACTAAGTGTGGTAGTCTGGACAGGGAACATGTCTAAGTTTCAGTCAACCCACCACCACTGATTTGGCCTTACCGTTTACCAGTCTATAGAACCTTCTGTTGAAAAGCAAAACATGTTTAAATCAAGACACAAAATGTTTTTGGCCTTGGTTTTTGAGAAAAATAAAGAAGAAGGGTGCCGAAGCTTTATTAGAAAATATATCTTCAGTCAAATGTTAATAGAAACGAATATTATAAAAGCACAACGTAAATAATCACCAAAAATGTTATCCATGAAGTAAAAATTCGAGCGTAATCTTTAATAAACAGGGGTATCTTCCTACAAATGGGATAAAGAATCTCTTATATAAATACGTTCTAGAAGGCAGCGTGACGTATTTGTTCTGTATGTTTGAATACACCGAATGTCTACAGAGGTTAACTGTTCAATTGAGAATGCGATCTAATTCAGGCCGATTTTGTTATTTACTTAAGACATCTTTAATTTACAAATACAATTAACTCGAAAAGGTTTTTGTAATAATGCTTTTTCCTTTCCTTGAATAGTTTTAAGTAAAGCGATGGAAAGTGAGTGGCCTGTTATTTTATTGCTCTTAGTATTAGAACCAGTTATTGAATATAAACTTGATATTTCTCAAAATTATCTGACTTCATCGCAATTTATTATGCCGCAGATTCAATTTGTTATTTATAATCTGATTTGGCTATTATTGTGCTCCATTTTGAGTCGTATTTATGTTTTGAGCTAAAACTTACTACACCTTAAAACACAATCAATCCGATCTTTATTAAGCATCATATTTGGGTATCTTAAATCTTAATTAGACAGTTTAACATTTATTCAGTATACTTGCTGGTCATTACAGAGCAACAGTAGAAAAATGATGTACACCGAATGTTTAGATTTAGGCAAATAATTATATTTTTCTGAATAAATGAGACGGATAATTTAACATATTTATAATTTTAGTGGCGCAAAATGTTGAAAAATGTGAGTTTGTAATTCATTTCTCGTATTTCAGAACTTTATTCTATTATTGTTTTGACGTGTAAGAGACTTGTTAGTAGGATGCACACGTCTTTACATCAACTCCAAAAATACTATATTTTGATTGGTATCACGTTAAACGTTATATCAATTGCGCGATTTAATTTCAAATGTTACACAACTTTGAGAATTTTCGTATTCAACTTGCATTCAAATTGAATTATTAATGGTAGATAACGACAATAATTACATATTCGTGACAATCTTTTCCATGTGGATGTCATAATCACGTTTAGTTTTGATGTTTTGATAAATTATTTATTAATTAATTTATTGAGCAATGTGACCAAACAGTTTTAATAGTGAAATAATTGCTGATTTCGCAACAGCATTATTATTATTATTGTTAATATTATTATGAATATAATCATTATTGATATTATTATTATTACGCAGTATTACTGATATAGCAGTTTGAGACGAGAACTTTTGTTCAATCGCAAAATTCATTATTCACTGATTCTATATAGCGAAAAGCGTGGCGGCTTACGATCTACGTGAGTTTCTTTACATATTCTCAACTACCGAAATCATTTCACCTCAAATTACGTTGTTAATTTTTCTGTCGAATTCACATTAGTCCAACGCTTTATTCGCGAAAGTAAGTTATTGTAAAAAGATGATTTCATGAAAAATTGAATCGGAAGTATAGTGCTTCACTGCTGTTATTTCTTTGCCACACATTTGATATGACCATCCATAGTATTAGTTCCACTAAGACCGCTTTCAATGTTGTGGGTATTATACAATAGTCTAAAATGTGAATGGAATTTCATGGAATTTCATTAAATTAGAGTAATAATTTATTGGAAATGCATTAATTTTCATTAATTTATTGGAAATTTCAGAACGCTTGGTTGTCAATGCTGGTAAGTTGTCCTTCCAGTTTTAATTCGGTCTATCACTTGCATGGATTAATGGAATCTTTGATGATAAAATCTTCTGGATTTTACAGAAATTGCAGAACTTATAAAATGTAAGCAATCATTAATGCAGAATGTTAGAGCTATCCTTGATGCTCTTATAAATATGCATTGATTTTTTTGAACCTATTTCAGTTATCACATGTAGATGTTATAAGATATTTGTGTGTTACGCCGATCATTCTATATTCAAGAGAAAATGTTAAAAATAGGACGTCATACATGCTATAGCATATTTGACAACCTACAAAGTGGTCCGAATTTCAGTTCAGTGAAACATTACCCTGAAAAAAAGCAACCGTGTGCATTTCAGTCACACATGAACCCAATAATAATATTTGCGTTGTTTACACTCATCTGGTAGGGACTGTAGTATTGTGATATACATACTTTGAATGAACGAGGAAATGGTAAAACGGGTGTGAACTTGATGCCACTTTTGGAAACGTCTGGTACATGCAACCTGCTCGGTAACATTGAATCACATACACAGATGGGTTAAAGCCATTAGTTTGAAAAGAAAATCAGAATTTGCGTGCATTTCCAATATCAGTTAATTTAGTACCACTTCTCAAATCAGTCTCATATAATTAATTCAATTGAACATTTTAAGCGTGGAGGATTGTGAGAAATGTCGTATTCAACAAACATTTTCGCATTTTTTAATCCAATAGCTGAGTTCCGTGCAAAGATGCAAAAGAAAGTTGGTTCTCTGAAAATGAAGGTAATTTTCTCATTTGGTCCAGCCCATACCCTTATCACAGTCGATATAAATTCAGCCTCCACTATCCACGATAAGCAACAACATATGTTTTCCTTTTATTTATCCAATGGCGTATTGTAATTGCGTCAATATGATGGTTATATTTTTCTTAGATTGAAATACAAAAATCAAAACCGTGATACCCAATCAAAACGCATAGCAAATTAGGACCACAATATTCTATCATCTCAAGCCATCACTAATTATCTGTGCTTTTGTCAAAACAAAACCTGTGAATAAAAAGATCTTCAAAAGTATTACATTAGATGCTATATTCCCATTTTTCACGCTTTAAACACTAGAGTACTAGGAACTTGAAAATTATTTTCGAAAAGCGACTCAACGAACTTCCGAAAACATAGTGCTATTCATTCAGCTCACTCTAAAATAAATTATAAGGTATCACCTGTTCTTATTGATTTTTCATATATATGATAAACATGGTAACGCATTTACGTTCTTTGCAGAGAAGCGACACCGTGAAATGAGGTGAATATTTATCGTTAATTCCAAAAGATGTTTCATTGATTTTACAACACCAGGTAACGTATAGTGTTGTTCACATTCTTCGTACATACACAACCAAACTGGTGTCTAAATGTTGCATTCTCCTTGATTTAGTGAGCCTTGAAACTGTGAAAAATTGTTAATACAGATATACAGCCACTGACATTTTGGGTTCTTACAAAGAACCAGGGTTCTCAAACTCATAATCACCAAGTCATTTTCGGTTAACCTCACAAGACGATTAGAAACGAACGAAGGTTTGTATTTCTTGAATCCCTCACACGTATGACGCCTATTTTCATTTATTCCAAATTTCTGTAATCACTATGAAAACGATGGAAAATGCATACCTGGTTTTGAACTCTGTCTAGATGACGTATTCATTGCAATAATGACAGAGTATTGTTATTTGCCCATTTTACTGTGTCATTTGTTTAATGCGAAAAAATTGATGTTAATTATTGTCTTTTCAAATCTTCAATGAATTTGTATATAATTTTTGTATTTATATAAAAACAACAAATAATTAACATTTGATAGCAACTTCAATTCTACATTCAAGCGGAATATTTTATCCATTTTTTAGATTTACACCTGCCGTGAATTTCACAAGGTTTGATGACAAACGTTTTGTGTGTGAACGTCAAATTAGCAAAAATAAATTTTCTGCATTCAAACATTTCCTATTTTACACGGACAAGATTGGGTTGTGTTGAACTAATACCGCGGATAATTTTATTTGACTGGCCTTGTAACACAAGAAAGATACAATGAATCGAGCTGATAGAATTGTCACAACCTGTTGGGTTAATTGTTACAACCTACCCGGATTAAGGATATTAAACAAAACACATGAGTTCGATGTGATCAGTTACAAACCAAACGTAGACAGGCGTGATTACCAATAGAGAATGGCGATCAGTAATGTGGCGATTATTTTCTGACGTTCCTGCTGGGTTGGCGCGGGTTTTGTTTAAGTTTACTTAAACTGAACCACACACTGCATCATGAAAAAACACATTTATGAATAACAAGTTAGTTATGGAATTATCGATTCACCGTGTTATGTATTCAGTTATAATGATTCGATTTCTGGACCATTTCTGAAATATAGATGACGAGTTTACAGTTAGATCATTAAATAGTAAACGCGAACATTCACTATAAATCACCAGATACTCGATAGCCTAAACGCAATATGAATTGTTACAATACGAATGCTTTATAGTTAACAGCGTCACATGATATCATGATATGATAATGTTCGATGTTCGTATCAAAACCTGTGTACCGGAAACTCGTGTGGCATCTAAAACCAAGTGGGTCAATTCCTCGAGACATTTAATCGAGCGGTTACGGTTCGTTTCTTGAAAAAGCTCATTAATATAGTTATTGCTAATCACTACCAAACAGGCGGCTGACCAGTGCAGGGCAGGTTATTGGACATGGAATAAGGAACATGGTCAATAATATCGGGGAAGTAAACGTGGCGACATGATCACGCAAACGTTGTACAAAATCGCTGGAATCGATGTACTGGTTACCATGCGATCCGCGTACGAGCGCCGCTGGGAGATTCAGACTAACTCTGCTGATGAGCATCCCCAGTCAGGTTTAAGCAAGGTTCGCTTACTCTGTAGAACCAGCGGTAGGTGTTCAATCCAATTGCTTAAGTCTGGTTGAGCCATCATGGATGCCTTTAACTGTCTGTGCATCCGTTCAACCATCCCATTTTCTGCGGGGTAATAAGCTGTCATTCAAATT